>RJWT010047246.1:0-11340 GCA_004365215.1 Cuniculus paca | reverse complement strand
TACAGGCGTGATTATCAAAACAGGGAAAAGTTTTAAATGGGTGAAACTGCAGTATTTTTCAACCCAAAGGACTGGAAATTCAGTATGTACAGCTGCTGCTAAGACCTTAAATTAAGTACCAAAACTATAGCTGGTTTGCAACCCCTGATTTAAAGGAAATGTCGATATGCTGAATATGTGGAAAGGGACATGGTTGCTGGTGTTCTTTATGAGCAGCATATTTGCCAGTCATAAGATAGCTCAACTGACAGTTTCAGTAGGAAAATTCTTGTGTCTGAAAGGATTTGAGGCTATTTCTAGACAAGATGCATATATCACATGTTACAGTTTTAGTAAAAGCTATAAATTGGTAGATATCTAAAAGAAATTACAATCTCCATGTCCTTACTGAATTAAAAATGAAAAGTACTGATTTCATGAACACTGAGAGTTGTAGCAATTTTTATAAAAATAATTGCCCCTTATGGTTAAGACATTTAGTATCATATCCCTGCAATATCTCTCTTCATTATGTAAAGTTCGTTTGAATAATAGAATTTGAAGAATATCATTTGGATTCCTTGAATTAAGTACTCAGTCCTTAAAACACTCACATGAATGAGAGACTTGTGATGGTTTCAGTTTCAGTAAAGAAGGTATTCAATATTTTTAAAAGGCTTTTTTAAAAATTACCCATGCAGGAGCTTCTGTAACTAAGTTCTATAGTCTTATGAAAAATGCAACTAGGCTTAGAAGTAGGCTAAATTCTTCCTTTCACTTTGCATAATTTTTATCACTGCATTTTGAGACTTAATCCCTGAGTTTTCCATATACATGCTATGTGATAATGCAGGGATAAAGCAAATGCATTATCTTAGGCACTAGATCATCCCATATATTTCCTCATGTTAAACAAGGATATTAACTATTCAGTCAATTAGACTAAACAGACACATTTTATACTTGCCTGACCTGACATACTTTAATAGACTATACTTTCTACATGTGTACGTGTAACTATTGATTGATTCTTCATTCTTAGCATGATGTTATTATTATAGTTGGAGCGCTCAATGTCAAAAACATGCTATGACAAAAACTCTGGGCTCAATAAATAATATGATAATAACATGAAAAACACGAATGATAAACATTTGAAGATAAATTCCATCTTTCTATTACTGAATAATCAAATTATACCAAACTGTAATTATTTCACCAAGTAATGAAAATCATTTTGAGGCATATGCTGCACAAAAGTATTTGATAGAATTTTACTTATGGATTGAGAAACTTCAAGAATTGTGAACACCCACCTACCTACTATTCTGAGCAAGAGCACTAAGTATACTATGTAAGTTTGTTAGTTTTGTTAAAACATTCATCTATTAAAGGTATTTTAAAAATAAGTAAAACTTAATTTACCCACATTTCACCATTTCAATGTTTCCTAAGAGTTTGTGTACAAGCCGATTTCCAGTTGGCATTTTTCCCCCCTGAAGAAAAGTCATTGCATTCTTTAGACTGCATGTCAGTTATTGATAAACCAGTTTTCATATTTCAGAAGAAAGAAGTACAAATTTTGTCTCCTCTTTCTCTCAGTTTTTATTTTTTTCATTAGAACATGTTCACAGTACATCATTCCTTGGAAGTTGATACATGTACATAATTTGTAAAATATTCTTACTAGGTATAAAACCTTAAATTTACAGTTTAATGCTTCTAATACTTTATGTATGTTTCCCTGCTGTCTTGTAGCTTGAAATTTTCTATAACCCTAAGACTTCTGTCATGAATATCGCTATTCCTCTTTGTATAATGTATCATTTCTGGATTCTTTTAAAATCGTTTCTCCACCAATTAATTTTGAGTACATTGATTTTCTTGCAGTTATTTGCATCATTCTTTCTTGTGCCTGAGGTTGGTTTTGTTGAATTTCTTGTATTTTTGTATATTTTTTGAGAAATTAGACAAAATTTGACCATCAAAGACTTCCCCTGCCTCACCATTACTTTCTTTTGGGATCTCAATAGCATGTATTTCAAGCCACAGGACACTGTTCCATGATTTACAGAAATGCCTTTACCTGTAACTGTTCTTCCTTCCCTGTCTTCCTTCCTTCATTTCTTCCTTCCTTGCTTCTTCTCTCCTCCCTTCCTTCCTTTCTTCTTTCCTTCCTACCTTCTTTTGTTCTTTCTTTCCTTCATTTCTCCTTTCTTCCTTCCTTCCCTTAATCTCTGGATGATCAGTTTTTACATAAAATATATTGATGTAGCAATAATGAGGACAAGCCTCTGAAAAGTATACAAACATAATGACTTCCATTTGCTTTCTTAATTTGCCTTTAGGATTACCATTAAATGAATAGTGAATATAATGCTAAAACCAGTAAAGGCTCAGTGAGGAAGTAAACTCCAATTTGAAATAAAAAATAATATTTTCACTGTATGCAAAACACTGATATTATTTAGAGATATACTTAAAAAGGTGAGATAAAGAGGTCTACTTAAGATGAAAGTTTCTTTTCTTTTCTTTTCTTTTCTTTTCTTCTTTTCTTTCCTTTTCTTTTCTTTTCTTTTCTTTTCTTTTCTTTTCTTTTCTTTTCTTTTCTTTTCTTTTTCTTTTCTGTTTTTTGGTACTGTGACTCGAACTCTAGATCTCACCCTTACCAGACAGGTATTTCACCACTGAGGTAAATCCCTGGACCTAAATTTTAAAATTAAATTTTTCTGCAAATACTTTCTTTCATGAAATGGCTATCTTAATCAATATCAGAAAAATAATTTCATCTAAAACTTTGAAGAAGCTGGATGGATGAACTTTTCTGATTCTGTGGTTCCTAAAATATTGCATTAATTAAATATATACTAATTTGGAACTTGATTTCTGCAGATATTAATTTTATATAAAGTAAAATGTATTGGTGAATCCTTTCTGAGAAACTAATACAAAAACATTTACTTGAAAGTAAATTGCAAAGTGTAATCAACTCTATATTCCAATGTAAATTTTTAGTTTCATTAAGTTTAATTTGTAAAACAAGCTAATTTCTTTGAGAACATTGAAGTCTAAATTCAAATGAATTGGTACACATTTGCAACACTAACAATGCAATTTCTAGCTATCTGAGAGTAGCTTTTGTTTTGAAAACAAACTGGCATTTCCAGTCACACTAGCTTAACATTAAATATAGGATCTGAACAATTTTATTTTGAGTTTATATTTCCCTTGCTACTCTTTTCCTCTTTTATGCAAACCATCACCCTATTCTACCTCAGTTACACACGCAGTTCTTTATCAAAGTCTTCTGGATGGTCCCAACAATACTCATGTACACAATCTTCTCTGCTTTTGGATGACATCTAGTTTTGCATTTTTATTCCTATATTCTCTATAGTAACTCTCCTACTGAGATTTGTAAAGCTTGTGAAAACTTTTTAAAATTATTGACAGTGCCAATTATGTTCCAGAAAGGAAAGCAATTGTCCATTGCACTGAGAGTTGATGAAGAGAACAGTTTCTATCAACTCTTCTAATCTCTATTATTTTGCCCCTGTTTGAATTGAATATCTCTTTCACACTCTCAATGTACTGTAATAATAACCCCAAATAGGGAAAACATAATTAACCATACTCATCTGCATAAATCATTTAACATTTGCTTATGCTGGCAATCCTTTTAAATTCTAAATATTCAATAAAATTTAGATTTTATTTAATGTTCCAGCCATCACCCAACAACTAGCCTTAAACATTAAAATGAATTTTAGAATTGAGGACACTTCTGTAAAATTTTTATGTTTATTTTTAACTCCTTATTCCTTGCTATGGAGCATTTACACTGTTAGAATTATGATTTTAAATTTTATTCATATGTCATTTTTCCAACCTCTCAGTATTACAAAGATAGTTATTACTAAAGCAATGCAGAACTGAAAATATTTCACACTGAAAATTTATAGAAAAAAATTCAAAACTTCAAATCTATTAGTTTGCCTGTAATTATTGATTTAGGTAATTCAATTAATTGCTGTATATGGCTAGCATGATATTTTCTATCAAATTGATTTTAATGTTTTTTATGTGTGTATAAATTACTTCTGATACATATACTTCTGATATTTTATGGAACTAGTTTATTATATTTGATTCGTTCTTACATTAGTTTAGCAAAAGAAAACACACTAGTGCTAAAATAAAATATGCTACAACATTTGACATCCTCATTCAAGAGGTCCTTACAGATATACACTACAGAAGGTATCTATTCTGGCCAAGTACATTATGGATTGTAATTTGAGGAAGCCTTCATAGAAAATTAGTAGCTTCAGATCACTATCAATGATAAAGAAGCAGGACAATAAACAAAGGTGTAGAAGAGGTATGCAAGGGAAAGAGTGATGGAAGAAGGAAGAAAGGACTGGAAAATCTTCGAGACCTAAGAGATCCTTTTTTTGTGTCACTTTTCACATCTATTTTAATCTTGTCCTTTCTCAAAACAGTTGGCTAAGGCTGATATATGAAAAATGTAACTCCACCAAATTTTTCATATTTTAAATGCTTTTTGGTTTTATCAGAAAGAAATTAATTAATTGTCTGTAAGACCCAATTTTAATTCTTAAAATAATTCTGGATTTGTATTCGCCCTTGGTCCAACCACCTGTACAGAAATGGGACAAAACTGCTGAAATTTGTTTATGACACAGGAATTCTAATGAAAAGCAGCCTTATCATGCTGAAAGCCTTATTCAAAATAAGCATGGGAAAAATTCTCTTCATTAAAAAGGGAAAATCTAACAAGAAAAATCACATTGGACCCTTCTCATATTATTTTCATTAAAACCAAGTGTGAATCTTCTACATACCTCCATTTGTGTCAGATTCTTCCTTGTTTCAATCTATTTTTCTACACCTCTTTTTACTTTTCTGTCCAAATCTGCTTTGTCATTTGTCATAAGTAAAATTACTAATTTTCCAGGAAAAATTAATTAATTCTGGCAAACTTAATTCAAAAACTATTAAACCTTGTCATATGTAAATAAATGTCAAATCTCATGAAATTTAGGGTCAAAGTTTTTGGAAATGTTTTAGTCTTTACTCTCTCCAGCCTTAGATACCTACAAGTGGTAATAGCAATGTAACATAAAGTAAAACTTACTTTGACAAAGTTAGTTTGATTAAAAGTTATGCTTCATTCAATTGAGGTCAAAATTTGCAAAGAGAAATGTGTGAATTTTTAATTATACCTTGAAATTACTCCCTTCATCCACAAAGTCAGGCATCACATTTTGTATTAAATGTGATTTTTCCTCTTCGTAACAAGTTCAAATATAAAGTCATTCCTAATTTTAGTTAATAATTGATGCACACACACATTTCAACAATTTTAAAAGATCTCCAAGGCAATAAATGAAATTGAATATTTAATATAAAATTTTGCTAGCTCAAACTTTTCTTTGAGGGATAATAATATGTTGGTAACATTTACCAAGCTGGGTTTATATTAAGTAATGCAGTTAAACTCTTTGTAATTTAATGTATGATCCAGTCTGGTTGGTGAGTTTTGTGGCGATTATATCTTTCCCCCTGATTTCTGCAAATATCAAAAGCTCCAAAATACAGAGCTAGTTACTGACAACTAAACACGAGTGAAACTCAGTGTAGTTGTCACATAGATAAGTGTGCATTCATGTTACCTACTTATAGACTGCAGTGGTCTGAGATGTTTCACCTTCAAATACAGACATTTACCCTCTAACCCAAATATAACCATATTTGGAGGGGAAGTTTTAAAATGTAAAGATTTTAGTCTTTGTACTGAATGATGTTGCAGAGAAAGGTGACAGTCTCCAAACAAGGAAAAGGTCCCTGCCTGTGATTACTTTATTTCACTAACCTTAGTATCTTCTAGGCTCATCCTTCTTGTTGTATATGGCAAGATTTTCTTCTTCATTTAAGACTGATAGTATTCTATTTTATGGATACCTTGTGTTTCTTTATTCTTCTGCTTGTGAACATTTAAGTTGTTTCACCTCTTGGCTATTGTGAATGGTACTGCAGTGAACTAGGGGTACTAATGGCTCCCCACACTCTGATTTCACTTCTTTTAGATGAATGCTCAGAAATGCAACTGCTGGTTCATACAGTATTCAATTTTTGAGGAATATTCATACTGTTTTGCATAATGGATGTCTTTTTCTTCATTCCAACAGCAGTGCAAGGCTTCAAATTTTGGCACATCCTCAAAGAAGCTTATTTGGTCTTGATGTTTTGAAAATAATTATTCTGACAGTGTACCATATTGTCTGCTTTATTGTGCATTTGACTTTAATGTCCCCAGTTATTAGTGATACTGAATAACATAGGTCACTGTGGAGTAAACCATATATTTACAGCCACATAAATTTGATGAAGCCTCCAAGAATACTGAAAAGTGAAAGGACACTCTTCAACAAATGGTACTGGGAAAACTAGATATATACCTGCAAAATATTAATTGAATTATTATACAACAAACAAAAAACAGACTCAAAATAGATTAAAAACATAAATGTAAGCCTGAGACTTTAAAATTTCTGAAAGAAACCACAGCAAAATAAATCTGATATTTTGATAATATATGTAAAATGCAGCAAGGCCAAGTAAAGCTAATTAACATATATGATATTTTATATATTTATTTTTATGGTAATAGCATTTCACATCTACTCTCAATAATTTTCAACTGTATAATACTTTGCTATTAACTGCATCAATATTGTGTACAATGCATCCCCTGAAATTTTTTCCTCCTGTCAAAATGACAGTTTGTATCTTTCAAAAGTATCTCTATAATTTTTCTCCAACCATAAACTTTTATCAATTAAATAAGATACAGGTTTAATTTGAAAGTAAATTATCCAAAGTTGAGAAATAAAAATGGAAACATAGGGAAACTTTCATGAGACAGAATTCTGCAATGATTTTTAAGCATAAGGATAAAAGCATAGCCAAAGAATTATGAACAAATGGAGGACTGGGATTTAGCTAAGTGGCATGAGCAACTGCCTGACAAGTACAAGGTCGTGAGTTCAATACCAGGCACAAGAAAAGAAAAAAAAAGAATTGTATCAAACTAAAAGGCTTCTGCACAAGAATATAAACAACAGAGTAAAAAGTCTACCAACTGTTTACCAAACATATACTTGATAAGAAGTTAATATTCAAAATATATAAACTACTATAATTTAGAAGTTTTTTATAATAAATATTTCACCAGTCAAGATATAAGTTTGTCAACAGGTATAGGAGCTTGCTATCCAAAGGACAGGAAATAAATGACATAGCAATGGGGTTTTACAATGAGGAAATGTCCTTGACATTGTAAGTTTTAGAATAATGAACATTGCACTTACTTACTAAAGGGTGATTATACTCTTCAGAGAGTGACTTATCTGGCCAAATAATTTTGATACAGCCACACTTGTGATGTTACAGGAAAGTATTGGGATAGTTTGAGTTTAGAAAGCATTAATAGTTACCACTTAAATCAGTTTTTAAACAGAATGAAATTTATCAAAAACTTGAAACTGAAAATAAACATCAAAGTTTCATAACATCAGAGCCATAGAAGAGAAGAATCACTAATTATGGTGATATATGAGAAAATGAGGGCAAAGGTCAACATGAAAGAGCACCAATTATGGGTTATAATTACAGTTTTCTTAATCAGAACCATTGAAATAAGGACTAAAAGATACAGACTATTACACAGCTTCAACTCACAGGACTCAGATTATAGCAGGGACTTAAAGTTTAATGAATATTTACTGAAGGAATGCATGCAGATGAATGAATGAGTGACTGAATGATACTGGTTTTAAATAGGAAGGTAAACATTTATATAATGAGGAGGAGGTACGCACAGAATATATTTTAAATTCCAATCTGAGTGTATTCTACAATTGAACAATTTTTTAAATATCTTCACTCAGTACCATACCACTATGATATAGTTCTGTAACCTGATCAATTTCATCAGGAATGTGTTTCTCATTTGTGAAAATGGATAGAGTTGTTGGAAAAGCAAATGATGAGCATATGTATTAGTGCCTTCTGAATCAAGGGAATTTTCTGGATGTATTCATTGGACTCAGCTTACAGATATACTCCTGTCTAAGACATTATAGCAATTTTGTCAAGAACAATAGACATACTGTAAGGGGAATACACAGGTAGATTCTGAAAAAAATCTATGTTCTGGTTTCCTTATACTGTCCAGAAGAGAACAGAAGGTGCTGTTCCCCCACCAACAAAAATGCAAGAATGTGGATCATTTCTTTTCCCAGGGAAGTTCTTCACAGACTTGGTATCCAGAAGTTTTCTTGGAGACTGGTTTGTTGTCACTGTCTACCCAGAATGAATCAAAATTGCAAATTCCCAGAAGAAAAACAGAAATCTAGCAAAAACAGACATTATGTGGCAGTGCTGGCATGGTGGACATTCCTTGCAGTTAGATAGTATCAAGAGCATGCATGACACCCAAGTTTGGACAAAACATACTAGGGGCAACTTTGCTAGCAAGATTTTTATGGATAAATTTCAGGTCTGCCATGTTAACTCTTTTCTACACAATATGAAAGGAAGCTCTCAGAATTTTGAAATGCATAAGCATGTCAAAATGTAAGACTTTGTGCCTTCCTCATTTCACATTCATTCATGTTTAGGTCACTCGGAACCACAGGTCAGCAGACCATATGAATTTCACTGTCTTCACAGATACCGGAGTACAGCTTTACTTGGCACTCTAGAATGTCAATATTGACATCTGAATGGTTTTACATCTGGTTTTTGTGTCATTAGATCCACATCAAAATCTCAGGTTTGATTTCTGTGCCTAATTTTAAGAAAGGCTACAGACATAGGTATCTATCATTTTCAGATTTTCATAAAGTGAGATAAGTAGTTTACCTACAAGACTAATGAGATAAGGTATTCTCATCAAATATAGGCAGATAATCATTTGGAATACAAATGCACAAACAGGTATGCATTACAGTCAACTTCTGACCCTAAATAATTAGATTTTTTAAACATCAAAACATTGGTATTGCTTGAATTTCTGAGGTGAAAATTCTAACTACAGTTTGCATGTGTTTTCATATGAAATTTTTTGTGTGTCTTGGCCTTACCTTATATTTACTTGAAAGATCTATATGGTTCTTGAATAATTAAATATTTTTGCACTGCTTTTAAAATATATGCTTCAAGTTCAGAAATCTGGACTCCTCCAATTATACAAAAAAGATGATAAATTTTCGCGCTTGGAGTTTCAAGAGCTCACATTCATAGTTTTGTGTTGCACCAATAAGCTGCCAACTTTAAGCTCAACTGATCAGTAATTTTAACTATCCGCGTAATACTTTTTGCCATGTAACTTACACTCACTAAAGTAACATTAGGTGAACATGGTTATAGAGATCATCTTATAAACTGCCAAGCATGAGAGTCAGTTTTTCAGCATACTTGCATCCCTAAATAATAATATTTGTATTTAATAATTATGTGAATGAAGGCTTGCATTAAGACTGTAATCTTTATTAATCAGTCTTTCTTTTAAAAATACTTGCAGATTTTGTCTGTGTTTCTGACTTATATTATGACTAAATATGAAATGTAGTAAGGAGTTATTTACTAGAAATAATAGAAAAGTGGGGTAGTGCTAAGCACTGAAATGATCACATCCAATTTAACCCAAATCTAGGATGAAAAAGTTAAGGTTTGGTGATAACAAACACATAACAACAGGAAAGTCAATCATAAAATGAGATGGAATGAATCCATCTAAATGACTAAATAAATTACATTTATTTATTTCTAATTCATCTAAATTGATATATACTATAAACTTGTACATGCATAATCATGTTTTCAAGTCAATATACATAAACTTTTTAATATAGCAGCAACATAAAAATATCTTTTAATAAAATGTCTTCAGGAAAGCTCTGTAGGGGAAAATGGTACCAATTGCTCAGATGAAAATTGGCTCAAAGTACTAGAAGAATGTAAACATTCAAGAAAACCTTATATTTTCAGAATATAAAGTAATAAAGAAAAATAAGAAAATGTGTATTTATTCTACTGTCAGAAAGCATTTTTAGATGTTGAGATATATTAGAACACTCAGATTTTCTTCTCAGGGGAAATAACAGAAACCATTTCTTGATTCACTTAACATAAAATGCAAAAATATATATTAGAGAATAGTTCTTTAATATACAGGCAACTCTCACAAGTCTACCAAAGAAATATCTGCATTGAAACCTCTCAAAGACAACTATAATTTTTAGAATTTGATTGATGTTTTTCTTCTTCAATTTTTTGTAGATCATCACTACTTGTTTATTTGTTCAGAAAAACAGCTGATGTGGACTTCTTTTAAAACTGCACATTAGTCTAACTTCCCTTTTCTTTGTCAATAGTAATTTAGATAAAACAATAAAGCAATTTTTCTTTGAATTTGGTTAAAATTATTTTGTCCTTCAAATATAATTTCTCACATGGTGGTTTCTATATAATCTTGTGTAGTGAAAAGGTTCTGAACTCCTTAGAGAAATGACTAATTCAAGACCAAGGGAACAAAGGATATAAAGAACTAAAGAACAAAATACTGTCCCATGAAATAAGGAATGTAAAATATGTGTGGGTATAAATTTAACAAAAATAGGGTAAAAATTAAATGAGTCTGAATAAATCTGGGCATAAAAATGCACAGTTAGAAGAAAAGATTTGATGATAGAAAAAAATTACCAAATTTTTAAACAATGTTATAAAAAGGATATAGGCAAGGATTATTGATGAACACTAATATTAGTGTTTAGAAGTTTGATGAAAAATGTGATTGCCTTGTAGTTTCAAAACAAATCCACATAAATTATTAATTAGAAAATCGAGGGGAATATGAAACGCAAGATCTTAATTTTGTGATTAAGTTGATATCCCCTATAATAGAAAAGATTTTATCTTGTGATAAAATATAGACCACATTTATGTTATTCATGATAAAGATGAATATTTAAATATAATTATGGAGAAATATCAGACAATGTAAAAGTAAGGAACTTTTTCCAAAATAATTGGCATGAACTTTTTAAAATATATGATTGAAGATACAAAAGGGTGAGGAAATCTTCCTGATATAAGGGTACTAACTTGATATAAGAACTAAATACAATGCAAAACAATTAAATGAGATAGTCACAGATAGGTGAATAGAGGCAGATGCAGAAACAGAAAGATTTATTACAGCTTTTCTGGAATATTGCAAAACTGAAAAGCAATATTGAAATATATATTTAAAATGAGAATGTGTAACAATAG
>RJWT010047245.1:0-11332 GCA_004365215.1 Cuniculus paca | reverse complement strand
CAGAATGGATAAGAAAGACATGGGATTTCATGGGGTGGAAACCTACTCAGCTATAAAGGAAGATAACCTCAAGGCTCTTGTGGGTAGATAGAGGCAACTGGTAATAGTACTCATGGATGTAATGGGCCAGAGTCACAAGGGTGAATTTTGTGTTGTGTCCATAGCATAACAAACTAAAGGTGTTAGTGGGATCCAAAATGCACAATACATATTGGGAAAGTCAAAGGGGAGGAATTATCTAAAAAGGGAAGCAAATGACCACTATTAATCTATTATCATGATTTGAAATTCAAATTGTATTCATAGTTCTGATTAGTTTCACTTTATTCTGATTTGTTTGATTTTATTATACCTGATGGCATGGACGGCTATTTTAAAGATAACAGAATATATAATTGCAGCCATTGAGGATGTCTACTTATCTTGTTTAGAAACCCTGTATGGCTTTCATTATTTGTTTTGATTGATTTTACTCTATTCTGTATGGTTTGATTGTAATATGTCTGAAGGTGTAGGCAACTATTCTGAAGATAACAACTATTATGGTAGCCAATGCTGTTTTGCTAATATCTTGAAATTCTATATTGCTTACATTGTTCTGCTTTGTTTGTTTTGTTTTATTATGTTTTGTTTTGTTTCTACTGTTTTAGTTTGTTGTATTTTGTTTGATATTACGTATCCCTGATGGTATGGGCAGGTATACTGCAGATAACAAGAGCCATTATGGTAGCCTTATCGATTGCTTTGTTTTGTTTTGTTTGTTTGTTTCTTTTTTTTACACTGTTTCAAAATCATGTTCCATGTTCATTGCTTTGTTTTGATTGATTTTACTCTGTTTTGTTTTGTTTGGTTGTATTCTTTTCAAAATAAAAAAAAATTTTGTCTCTCAAAAAAAAATAAATTCTGGTGTTTTGTTGTCTGCTTTTTATCAAGATATTCTCAGCATGTTAAAATATTAAAAATTCTTTTATTATATTCCTTTATACAGAGGTACTTCATTTAATTACCTCCTTCTTAATGAACATTTAGATTGTTTTCAAAATATTTTACAATGATCAATTCATCTATACACCTCTGACCTTTTTATTTTATTAAGAGATATTCTTAGGAAGTACTGTATTCAGGATCAAATGATTTTTGTACTTTTATATTATTTTGTTAACTCTAGCTAAATTATCTTTCACAAAGGTTTCTAAAGGAATAAAATTATTTTCCTCTTTTACAAAGACCAAAGTGCAGAGATATTCAGTAGCTTGCTGAAGATAATTCAGTTATTCACTGAGGTGCCCCAGATCTATCTGTTAAAAATTGTAATTGAGACGTTTTGGAGCTGGAGCAATCCACTGAAATAACTTGCTCCAAATGTCCTAATTTTGTATGCAAACTGAGGGGAAAAGGCATGTAAATCTTGAATCCAAAGTTCCCTCCCTCTCTAGTCCTTCCTTGAACTGGAGGATGACCTCTGCAATTTGACGCGGAGTCATCCTGGTATGCAGTGCTATAAATTCTAGATTTTCTTTAATGGCTTTATTTTTTTCTAGGATTTCTGTCCTTTCTACCAGAAATTTAAAAACCTCTACTTTGTAGACCACAGCCAGGGTGCAAACAGAATCGTGAGTCTTGTGTCTCAGAACTTTTTTTTTTAATTGGAAGTGGGTCTCTTTCAGTTTCTTCCAGACCCAAGATTCCACAATGCTCTTCAGACATTTTCCCACTTAGTACTCTGTGGTGGGGGCAGGTGCTCCGCGTGACCACTAGGCGTCAGGCTTTCCCATCTCTCCTCCAACTGCGCCGCTAACGCAGTAATTAACTCATTTGCTCAGTCATGAGCTCTTTATCTAAAGGGGGTTCTTTGTACCACGTGAACATGGTCATTATGATGCAGAACTCCAGCAAATCTGAACAGCACTGATTGAATCTTGCTGTCTCCTAGTTACTAACTTTTCAATATAGCTCTTCGTTGCAAAACCCAGGGCTTCCACCAAGGGGGAGGTAAAAGAAAGAGCAGTAACCCTGTTTTTCCCCATTCCCAAGGGAAGCAGATAATAGGATGCATAGATAGTAGGATGCTAGAGTCGGTAGCTCTGAGCCCCATTCCTTATTCATCCTAAGAACAACTGAATGCCAATGCAGTCAACCAAAAGTTTCAAAAACAGGTGGGTTGAACTAGAACAGCACATCACCAACCATCTATCTGATCCCTACTGCATATAGAACACTATAAGTCCAGAAAAAGGTATTTCATTCATTCAGTTGGTTAGTTATTCAACAAGTGTTTGTTAGAGACCTCACTGCCACTGGGGATGTCCTGATAAAGAAAATGGCAGGTGGTTGATACACCAGCAATATTGCTTCTGTAATACAAGCACACTCTCACCCCACACCCAAGTCCATGATGCTTAATTTCTTCTGTCTTACAGGATGCTGTCATGACAAGATTAAAGCATGTTTCTTAACCAAAGTGACTTTCCCCTTGGAACTTACATCATCTTTTTGGAGGACCTTAGTGTCATAGCCTCGTTACTTCTTTGTGTCCTTCTCTCCCTACCTGGCAACATCCTTCACAGAAGGAGACAAACAATAACTTCATCTCAGACATAGGAGAACTGAGACTGAAAAAACTAGAAGATTTTTCAAATCACTTTGAGGGACAGAGCTGAATGAGAACTTTGGACTCCATGAGTTGTCATAAATCCAATGAAAACTGTTTTAGACACAGATAATAACACTAAGCATAGTCTCTTGCAGACAGCAGCTACTTAACAAATCTTAGGAGACTGATGAATGAGAACAGAAAGCTTCATTTCCTGGTTCCATAAAACCCAACATCTGTCCTATAATGCCTCTGAGAAAGAAAACTCTCCTTCTAGAAACATCTCACCTTCCTTTCCTAGAGGAAAAAATGACATTCTCTGTAAGTTACTGGATCACTTGGGCAAGTGTATCAATTTTTATTTCCCAAGCATATGCCAAGCCTTTGCAGAATTGCTCTGACCAAAAAAATTCAACAAGTGTTTGTTAGAGACTTCACTGCCACTGGGGATGTCCTGTATTAATCTGTCCAAGGAATCACCATTAATAGAGTGTGTCTCCCCAAATAAAATGTAGGTATTTCCCATCTAGTTATTTTGAACTTTGCTTAACACTTCCAGGATTAAAAAAAAAGTCTGTGAAAGACATATCTATAAACAGTGAGGCAAATTTCTTAAGACCCACAAGAAAATAACATATTTTAGATACATCAATCCTTGTATTTTCATTTTACAGATAAAGATGTACAATAAGATATGGTCCCTGCTAATTTAACGTTACCGTAATCATCCACATGGTGTTAATGAAGAACCTATTCGTACATAGGCAGGTTATAACTGAAGAACATTAAGAGTAAGTGAAATTTGATTTATTTATTTAATTTCCATAGATATAGAATATTTGTCTCTTCAGTCCTTCCTCAATTTAATAATGATGTCCCATGACCTGTTACGATGACCTTCTCCCTTGACAACAGTGTATATAGCATCATATAGAGGGTGTCATACCAGATGGTAATATGAGTTGTTTTGGCATGTGTGCTTTGGAAATTCAAAGATAGAAGAAAGTTTAGATAGTGATTTTTCTAATCATTTAATCTTCCCATTATCTTTAGACACTAGAAATATTAACTATAAAAACCAGTTATACCCATATGTGATAAGATAAAGATGTGATCTATAACAAAAGCTACAGATGAAATAGGCCTTAACGATCCTTAATGATCCTCCTTACTGCATTTTTAGACATCTACATAATTTCTATAAACTTGTCCAAGATGAACAGACTTTTTTTTATGATATATGACATAGGTTCTTTTTTGAGTAAAAATAGAAAGTGAAAATTAATTAAAAGAAACACAAAACATCCTAAGCTTACAGGCAACATACTTTTGTGATGTGTGTTCTAAACCTCACCATAAACACACACTTTAAATAAATCAGAATTTTCTATTTTCTTGCACTTTACTTTGAGTTGTTTTTAAAGTATTATTTCCAAAGTAAACAAACAAATACAATAATACTAACAAGAACAATAGCTCCAGTTATCAGCATCTTCATGGTTCGTGAGTTTTCTTTCCGGACTTCCTATTCAATTTGTGTTGCCAGAGTCCAAACAATTCAGTCCGGAGCATTTTCTGCCTTCTTAAGAAGTTCTTGGAATGGCCCTGAGAGCCATGTGTCTTTCCTTCTACCACAGTTCCTAAAAAGGAAAGTGACAGCCTTGACTCTCCCATCTAACCCAACGCCAGGGCCGTGCCTCCCCTCACAGCCTCGCACCTGGTGCTGGCTCCCTCAGGTCAGTTCAGCTCTTACCACATGAGTCATCTGAAAAATTGAACTGGGCAGCTCAGCCATTCCACTCCCATGAATATATTTTCTGAATAAGCATCCAGCAACCATACTAGCTTTCATTGAAAAACAAGATATTCACATTTCTTTTAGAGCTAAGCTAAGGTACAGGAAAAAAGCAGTCTTGAGGCTGGGAGGTATTTAAAGGTATCAAGGTGTATTAACCTCAACTACAAATCTGACACTCCACTGAGAGTTGTGAAAGTTGTGAAAGAGTTGATATTCTTATTTGGGATGCAATAAGCTAGATTAGGAACAGGAGTTACCAGAAATACTCTTACCCAGGACCCTACGTTCCTGCATCTTCCCCACATCTGTTAGGAAATGAAGACAAGAGATGTGAATCTACTAGACACCTAGCAATCAATTCAGATATTGCTTGGCTTAGCTTATTGGTTCCCCTTGACTCTACAGGGATCAAACCTGAAAGTTGATCACAATCAACTAATAAAAGTAATCTATGAAATAAATATTTTTGTAGACTGCCCCTTAATTGCCACTGGATAAGGTTTGTTGAGAACCCCTTGTGTTCAGGGAAGCACGTTTATTCATTTATGGATTGCTATAACTGTACATTCAGTGAAGTTCTCTTCTCAGTACTATGGTGACTAGAAAGACACAGAGAAAGACCATGGGGAGATGTAGTCTAGCACAGGCTGCACTGCACTTATGTCACATGTACTCTTCCAAACAATACTCAAGCATAGCCAATTAGGTAATATAGGAGATGGGAAATTTATGCATGTACATCTGTGCCAAAAGTCTGCAAATGCACATGAGACCTTCTACTAAGATGAGGTTATCTTTGGGATAAGGGGGTGTGAATAATTTGCATTTTCTTTATCTTTCATTTTTTATTCTCCCCCATATGTATGTAATATTTGCTTACATTATGTTTTAAAGCTCAGATAAAAATAAAGCACAAATAAAAAACAAGGAATTTGGGTAAGACAATACTTTCTTACTGCTAAGGAAGCCAGGAGTGCTTTGTGGAGAAGGGGCACATCAGCCCTGCCATGGCTCCAGAAGACTACAGAACATGGAAAGGGAGTTGGGGAATTAGGTGCATGTGGAAAGGAAAGGCATAATTTGTGTTTGGAAACTGAGTATTTCTGTTGAATGACAGGGTGGGGTACAGGTGAGCTGTAAATGGACATGCGTTTAGAAAGAAAAGTTGGGGATTTATTGAGAGACTCTCAAACACTAGACTCAGTCAAGAACGGTGGCATATGCCTGTAATCCTGGCACCCAGGAAGCTGAAGCAGGAGGATTGCAAATACAAGGCCAGACTTGAGAGACCCTATCTCCAAAAATGGGAGAAAGAAAGAAAGAAGAAAGAAAGAAAGAAAGAAAGAAAGAAAGAAAGAAAGAAAGAAAGAAAAAGAAAGAAAGAGAGAAAGAAAACGAGTGAGCCAGTCAGTCGTCAACGCAGGTCACTGAAAGTTCTCCAGTAGGGAAACGTGAGATGAATGCACTACCAGTACGCTGTGGGGGTTAGCATAGGTGGTACCCAGGCTGACTGACTTTGGGGGGTCAGGGCTAGAGGCAGGAGGCAAATGTAGAGACTCCTTAAGCCATCTTGGTCTAAGGCGACAAAGGCTAGAACCCAGTGGTGCTTGAGGGAATGGAAAGAAAAAAGGAGGGGTGTTACATAAGTACTTGTGTTGCTGTAAGGCACTCATTACAAGCTCAAAATTGAAAGATTGAGAGAATCAAAACTAATTTCAATGTCTGATGTATACTGACAGTAATGAGACTGATTTTCAGATGACCTTTAGAGAATTGGCTTCCTTATTGTATGTGCACATGTAAAAAATATATATGATGCTGTCGTGGATGGGTCACTGTATATACAGGCATGACCAGGAGTGGGAGAGCCAAGCTGGTCCACAGACATCAGGAATACAGCAGAGCCCAGGGAAAAACAAGTTCCTGGCTCTGAGGTCTTAAAGGAATGTCCTCAATAGGTCATGGTACAAGGCTCTCCAACCTGGGGGAAGGTCACTTTCCCTCAGATGACTGGAGTGTTCTGAATGCTGAACCATGCAATGCCCCAAGCACATTTAGCAGATGGAGCACAGGGGGTGGGAGGGGCTTTTGAACAATGCATTATTATTTCAATAATTTGATATTCATTGTTCCTATGAGAAATTTGAAAACTAGACTTTACACCCATCATAAGTCAGAAATGCCAGCAAGCTGTGCTTACCTTGCTGGAAAGAGGCACAGTCATTGTGTGGCCTCCTTTGGAGGTTTATAAAATATTTATCCCAATGGGCTGGTGGTTAAAACTAAAATTCTTTAGCTTTTCAGAAATCATCATATTCAGGTGCACATCACTTTATGCGAATTCAGCTCTCATTTTCCATTGCCTTCTGTCACAATGTCAGTGTTATTTTTCCCCTTTACGTCTTGACAAAGTTCTTCACATTGGAGCCTTTCCTACTCATCTCATTCCTACTTTTGTGATCAGTTATTTCTCAGAGTAACACGTGCCAAGGCTGGCAAATTTGTTAGCAACCAAAACTGCTTTAATACTGATTTCCATGCAAAGATTTTTTTTCTAATAAGAAGAGGATGTAATATGGCTATTTTTACAACCCTACACACACATGAGATAGTTCACATAAAAGACTGGTACATTTTGGCCACACACATACATGTTACAACTTGTCCATGAGAAAGGACTTATGAGATAGCCATCTCTGCTCTCTGTCAGATCCAGAGAACTAGAGCCTTGACCTAGCAAGTGTCATGAAAATCAAAAGCTGTGCAGTAAATGAGATGTACTCCCTCACTATGCAATTTACAGAAGGACTTAGAAACAAACGTAAATGCAGATCCAGTTTTTCTGAATAAATGCTGAAGAGTAGGACCTCCGTGAGGGTGTTGGTTTGGTGCAGGTAAATAAGGCCAGGTGGGCTAAATTGAAAGAATGGATCCATTTTTTCTTTGAAGACAACAGTGACTTCCTGGCAATTTCCTGGGCCTCTTAGTCCAGTGGTGGTGAACCTTGTGAAGACTTCAGTGTTCTAGCTTCAGTACATCCCTACTCCTCAGGTAGGGAGACAGAGAAGTCTCATTTCATACACAGGGAAACTGAGTCAGAGAATGGTGAATGATGTCTCCTCAAATCATAAAGAAGGACAGAGGTCAAACAAGAATCCTGGCTCTGTGAACCATGTCACGTGCTACTCCATGAAAATGGTTTTTAGCCAGGATAGTGTAGCAGCAGCCAAGGCTCTTGAAGTTCTGTCTTTTCCATATTAGAAAAATATCAATTATGTAGGAAGAAAGAGAAGGATAAACAGGTTATCCAGGTAGAATTAACCCATCAGAAACTATCTACAGAAGTTATTTGAGCTCATGTATAGGAATACTTGGGTAAGAGAGTTTAACTACAAGGAAGATGGAAAAGGCTATATCCACCAGTATTCCTCACACAAGATCCAGAGGACTGGCTATCATTTTTCAAACCAACAGTGTATAAAGATTGATCCACAGCATTAATTTGTGCCTTGAGTTTTGCTGTCAGGACCTTAAGCATCTTCCCCTGAACATTAAGACCAGCTCTGGCTTGAAAATGTAGATATACAAGTGATCATTTCTGAGGACTGCTCTGCATAGTTGGTTGAGGAAATGTGTGTGTGTGTGTGTGTGTGTGTGTGTGTGCTGACACGTGCTTCCTCACAATTGAACTGTTTGCTCTGGTTCAAGAGCCACTGAGCTGGTGCACAGATGCACTTGCGCTGCCTCTGGCCATTTCTGCTCTGTCCAGCTGCCAGGTCTGCCTGGACAGAGACTGGAAAGTACATGGTGTTTCCTGCCCTTCTCCCTGCTGGCCATGCTGTCCTTCATCATTTAGAACAAAACCTGGTTATTGCTCAGGCCGGAACCTATGGTGCAGGATATGCTGGAAGCTCTCACATGCACATCGTGGTGCTGAGTGGATTCACATACCTTTCCTCTTTAACGAGGAATGCTTCATGTTTAGATATGTGTTTCCCAGAAGAACTAATGATGTGACATACGGGACCAGATAGGTTGCTGGAGGAGAAATGTGTTAAGAAAGAGTTAAAACACAGAGCAAATATGGGTTGACAGAGAAGATATGCCAGAAACTGGAAAGGTCAACCAGATAGTATGTCGCTAAAAGCATATCCAATGTTTACCAGTAAATATGTTTAAAAGTATGCAATCCCAGCACTCTGGGATGCTTAGCAGAAAGGTCTCAAGTTCAAGTGTAGCCTGGCTAACTTAGCAATTTTATAAGACCCTGTCTCAAAAAATGCAGCAGGGCTAGGGATGTAGTTCAGTGCAAAGACCCTGGGCTCAATCCCTAACACCACTGTGTGTGTGTGTGTGTGTGTGTGTGTGTGTGTGTGTGTGTGTTTGAAGAGTTTACAGGAAGGAATCAGGTGCCATCAAGTAAAAGAATCTGTGAATCAAAAAAAAAAAGAATCTGTGAATCTAGTTTTATGAAATACCAAAATTGCCTTTCATTTGGATGGTCAAGCAATTTATTTGTGAGAATAGAGAATGATATATATGATGTGTTTTAAGGGCACTGAGAAGATACCTTTCCTTCCAACATAATAATTCCCCTCTTCCAAACCCCATCCCCAAAATTCCTACAATTTCAGCCTTGGAGATGTAGTTCCTCTAAATTTTTTCTTTTCTAAGCTTCTCTTTAACATGTAAATACTCCTCAAAGGGATCTCCTAATAGCCCATAATATCTTAGTGATCACAACCTTTTCAGCAGGAGGGCAAATGAAGGGAATTGTGGAAAGGATGATCTAGGAGAAAAAGTGAATAAAGAGGGACGACGTGGCCCAGGGAAGGAACTGGGAAGTTTTAAAGAGTATCCTTCTCTATCCTGCCTGCGGAAGCTCTATACTGAATAGGAACAGACCTACAAAAATTGTAAAAGAAAACCCTCCATGTAAGCACAAACCCTTGTTTACTCATTAAACTTTGGGTGCTTGAGTCTGACGATTTCTATAAATTTCTGTAAATCATTCTTAAATAGTAGGTAAAACTTAGAGATGGTGTTTAGATGATGTTCTGAGTGTGTATCTATACACTTGTACACACACATGTGTATCGCCACTTGCATGTTTGCACAATTGCTCTCTCTGAGGTGAGGTTGACTTCCCTACAGCCTGTGAAATAAACTGTACCAAGCTTTGCAATAGTTAATTTACTATAAATAAATACTCTAAGCAATGTGAGTAACTTACCAGACTCTTCACCATAAATGTCCTATGTGAAAATTGACCCCTGTTTGACACCTCAGCTATTTTAAAGCTACATGTACAAATTCCTTAGCTCTGCTAATCTGTAAAGGCTAAATGTCCTTGCTCCCAGACTGGGAGACTCTTCTGACAAGAAAAGTTGGTGTCAGGGACTCTATTCAAGAAAGGATGGGAAATATCAAGAATTTATTATTTCTGGTCACCTTGTTAGACATTTATATTGAAATGTTGCAGAAAATAACACATCCATGTAGAATGCTTAAGTCAATGAAAATAATTGTATTGGCCAAGGGAAAATTAATTTAATTCTTTTCAGATCATCTAGCTGTTAAGTTTTAGAACATAGACATGAAGTAAATCAGAAATATATCAAATTAGTCTCTCTGCATAGAGCTGAGCAAAACAACAAGGTCTCATTGCAAAATCTGACTACCAGACATAGGTAAAAATTTTAAGTCAATAACACTCTGCATCCCACATTAATGAAGACCCATAGCAGATATGAGTTTTATGGAATAAGTGAAAGTTGGTTTGTGAGTCAGCTAAGAAGTAGCCATTATTTTTGCCTATGTTAAGTGCAGAATAATTGCATCCTTCCAGATCAGAGTTCCAAAGTGGTCAGCCCTTAGGTAAGCTAAATGTACACTAATAAAGTAAAAGAATTTCATTTTTATATGTAGACCACAGTTGTTAGAGTATGAGGGGTGGGAAATCTCTAAGAAACCTGAGCAAAACAAGATGCCTAAGAATAGATGTCTATGAGTGATAACCCAGAGACTGTAGCAGACTCAAGACTTACTCCACAGGCTGTAGCAGACTAAAGACTTACCAGATCATTTGGGGGTTGTTAAGTGAGGTTATGTATTCTATTTTGTTACATTGTTTTCACTGGGTCAGTCAAGGTCTATGGGGTACACAGTTTTTGTGTCTCAGCTTGAATTAATGACAGCACTTAATTGAAAGATATAGGACAGAGACAGGAAATGTCAGAGTGCATATCCAGATGTCACCATGATTGCTTTATTACATGCCCTAGCATTATGTACCTTGTATACAGGCAAAGAATTTTTTTAACATTTTCTTTCCTTTACCTCCAATTATATATTGTTTAGCTGATCAGATGGTCATAATTAGAGCTCCTGATTTATTCTTAGAAAAACAGAGAATCAGAGAGGTTAGATAATCTGCTCAAGGTCAATAATATCAGAATTGGATTCAAAACTGCTTCTTGATTCTCTGGGCACTGAGCCAGTTTGCCACTCTTCACATTAGCTTGAATGTCAAACACATTTCTTAGAACTAGTTTTTGTTTTGCATCTTTGTCTGTATGCAAGTGTACATGGATTGTGTGCCTCACCTTGTGGCTAAAAACAGCAGCTTTGTATTTCTATCAGGCTCTTCTAGCCTCTTCTGGAACAAGGCCTCAACAGGTCACAGGCCTGGCTTTGTAAGCTGGTCCCAGGTAGGGGGTGTGTGTGTGCGTTGTGTCTTATGTGTGAGCATAAAGATAATCTTGAGGAGCTGAATGGGCCAGGACTCTTAGGAAGGCAGTGTCATTATATCTAATCCTATTCAGGGAGCCAAAGTCACAGCCACACAGATCAGGATCACATTCTGAGCTCTTACATGCTTCCCTGCCCTTATCACTGCAGTGGCCCCATGGGAAGTCTTCAAATGCAAGCCTGTGGCTGAC
>RJWT010047244.1:0-11332 GCA_004365215.1 Cuniculus paca | reverse complement strand
ATATGTGCAATTATATATTATTATATAATATATAATTTATTGTATATTATATATTCTCTTACATAATTACTAATATACACTATAAAAATATCATTTATAATTAAATGTTATAATCTATATTGTCACTATTGTTTGGCTGTCAAGTCATTCCAAAAGGTCCTAATTTCTTTTATGAGGGAATGGTATTTAGAAAAAAACCTGATATTAAGGACACAATGTTTCTTAACATTGTTTACTTGGAACAATTACTATCTGCCTGCTGCTTTATCGTGGAAATTGGCAGCAACTTCAGCCTGCAAGGGTTGTGTAGAAAGAGTTGAATGACTCATTCTCCTTCAAACATTCATATGTAATCCATTTTCTTCTCCAAAGCATCTAGATTGGTAGATTGCACTATAGCAAGATTGTTCATGTCAACATTACTTGTCCCTAAATGGTTAAATGTTGGTAAGTAAAGGGATAGCAAAGCCCGCTGAGGAACAAGAGTTCTGGTGCCTGGGACACCTTGTCAGGGGGTTCATGCTATGTTCTTTTTAAAAATTTGCAGATCATTAAGCATGGTCTTTATCTTTTTTTATATCACTAAAGATATCAGTTAGTTGATACTTCTAGCAAATATAAGCTTACATGACAAAGTAACAATACAAATGAGAAAGATGGCTGTTAACAACAATAAATTAATCAACACTGCTGTCTGAATATTTAAGAAGATAAAGGAAATGTTTTATATGTTAAACGGATAAGCAATTAGAAAACTTTAATGCTCAATATTCACGTAAAATATACACTGAAATAAACAGAAAAGGTGGAATAAATTCTATACTAGGTATATTTCAAGAAAAAACTGGACAGTTAGTTGGAATGTCACATTGAGAAACTCTCCAAGAAGCTGGAAAGTTAAAAAAAAAACCAATAGAAGTTAAGAGATAAAATATCAATAAAGCATTAAGGCATGTGAAGGATAGAGGCAGAAGTACCAATGTCTTTGTAGGTTTAGATAGTTAACACAAGACAGGAGATTAAGGAATGGCAAACTGGTTGGGGATATGGGTGCAATCTGTTGCTTACAAAATCCCATAACACATACCCAGAACAGTTCCTAAATCCCTACAGGAGGAGCCAATCAGAGTGCTATTTCCAATACTTCTTGTGAGAACTCTTAGGTTTTTCTTTGGCATGGTAGAAAAGCGAGAGCAGAAAAAGGAATAAAAGGAGAAAAGGCCTTTATTGTGGGCACTGGAGGGCCACAGAAAAGTGCAAGATCCGTCTGATGCAGAAAAAGATGTGTTGAGCTTTTATTAGGTTTGACAGGGGCTGGAGTTTGAAGGGGTGGGCAGAATGACATATTGACAGCTGGTTGGGGGCACATGCATAAAAAGCGGGAAGTTTGATTTTGGGTTTGGAAGAAGAAAGCGGAAGTCTATACTGAAGGGACACACTGTCACTCTAGGGTTGAGCAGGCACCAGACTGAGTGTCATATGAGTGGAACCCATCAAGAACTCTAGCAAGTTTTCCATAGGATGGTCTAGCCCTCACATCAGCCTGAAGATTAGGAGATATGAAAAGGCAGTTTCCATTGAGTTTGGACTACTCTGTTCTCTCACAATAGTCTGCTTTCACATTGTAGAGTGTACATTTTCCACCTACTTTTACATGGCCCATTGTACAGAGCATATTTCTTTTCCTACCTTTGATAAAAGTAAAACCTTGCTATCTTTTGTGCTTATTTTGCCCAATTCTTTGTTCAAAACAAAAAGAAACTCTCTCAAGAAGGAAACTCAACCATCCTAAAACCTGGTAATAGACATAGAAAACGAGGGAAAGAGTGGATATTAGTGGAAATAATAGTAAATTTCTAAAATTTAAAAAGAAATGAAAGGCTAAAGAGCATGTAGAATATAAAGAGAGGAGAGAAAAAATAAAAAGACCCATATACATAAAATTAGAGTGAATTTAAGAGTAATATAAATGAAAGTAAATTCTAGAAACCTCTAGAGAGAAAGAACAGGTCACTAACAAAAGAAATTTAATCACACTAAAATCAGACTGAACAGCAATTCGGGACACAAGATGACCATGAGATAATGTTTTCAAAGCATTTCAGGTAAAGAGTTTTAAGCCTAAAGATTTATAATCTGCCAAATTCTAGTTTAAATGAAAAAATAATTTCAATCATTTAATCTTGAAAGTTTTGTTACTTAAATTCACATGAAGATGATACTTGAGGGGCCGGAGTTATAACTCAGTGGCACAGCACTTGCCTGCCAAGCACACGGTCCTGAGTTTGATTTCTGGTCCCAGAAAAAAAAAAAAAGATAATACTTGAAAGAAATACTCTAAAATTAAGAACATCAAAACAAAAAGACACTGTAAAATAGTATGGTAAATAATTGAAAAAACCAAAAACCTTTATTGCTGTCAAAACAAAGCAAAATAAAATGTGTAAAAAGACTAGAACTATAAGGGAAAAATGTGCATATAACATCTTTGATAGGAATACATACTAAAGTATTTTTCTTATTTTATTATGGGGAAAATGTAGATATTGTAATTTTACATTAATGGGAAATAAGCATGGGGTTTAACATAGAGACAATCAGAAAAATAAGCTAGAATAACAACTTTAATAGTTAACAAAATATAATCGAAGCCAAAAAAAGTAAAATAAAGAAAGTATTTTGTACAACACAGAAAGAATAACAAAAGAAAACATTAAAATCATTTTAAATGTAAGCGGGTAAAAATACAGACACAAAATATAAGATAAGAGTTGGCAGTTGCCATTTAATAATTTTATTTGGAAGTTTTATAACATTCCTCAGAAAAATTCATATGTCAAGGTAAAAAGAAATATATGAACTAAATATATGAACACTATAATAAATTTGAATTATCAATGATATATAATACTCTTATCTCAGAAAAAATACATTCTTTTGAGCACATGTACAATATCTATAGATATGTAGTTATGTAGTAGACAAAAAGAAAGCCTGAATAAATTACACAAATAAATATTGTTCATACAACATTCTTTAACCATAATACATACAAGAATATAAAATTATGGATTGATGAAATCATCCTTGTAAAAATATTTTGGCTGCAGCAGAAGTTTTAGGAATCAATCTGAGTCTCCATTGTAACAACTAAAAGGCTTTTGTATTATCACCAGTTTGTTCATGTGTGCATCATTTTATCTCACGAAAACTAGAAAAATAGTTAATCTTGGAAAAAGTGGTTCATATGTAATGTGACTTAAATTATACACAGACTTAATGTCATAGTAGAAGTTTTCTATGTACTCTCATCACATAGGTGAAATGTATTGAAAGGTTGAAGGTATATAAATTAATTTTTCTATACAGTAGTGATAATAGCTATGATTTAACAATACTCACCAAAGCACTCACCATTTTGGCTCTCAAAACAGACTAGAACATTTGGTAGTACAGTATTTGAGTTTTAAAGAGTAAGATAAAATAAGTTGTCTGATATGTTACCATCCTGTAAGTACATTTTGAAATGCAAACAATAATACTATATTGCAGTGACTCTTTGAACTTATCTACTAATGCATAACCACAACATTTCCCATTAATGTTGTTTGTCTTCCATCTGGTAAGTCATTTGTACTCAGGAAAGTAACCACTTCCAATCTTCTTTCAGCCCTTCTTGCCAACATCCCTGGGTACTCCTTCTGCTAATAGTATTTTCTGGGGAAATGCTGCCATTCTGGACACAGACTTTCACTGTTGTGGTCATCAGAACCCTTAGGGTGCTTTGCATACCTGCATTTTGTGGGAAGGAAGAATGGCTTTCATCCTAGGGCCTATTGCCAGTGCTGCTATGTACTTGGTCTAAGAGTGAGCTTCCCAACTGTAGATGTGCTGTGTGTGATAAGATATTTATCCTCTCAGTACTTTGGGTTGCTGAGCAGGGCCTGTAGACAGCAAGTCTTGAAATAGTTTCCTTTGTCATAAAGTGCAACTTCTCCAGACCATTTAAGTATTATTACTTTCTTTGAGATTTGTTTGGTACCACTGACTAAGAAAATCTTGGAAGACGCAGGTATGTAAGTTTTTTTAAGCTCTTTTATAGAGATACTAAGTCAATTTGTGAGGCTGTGTATGCTAGGAGAGGCCACCCTCACTTTTCTAGGACAGTCGTCTTTTCTTCCCTCACCCCCAAAATGTCACCAAAACATCCCTCCCCACAAAATAAAGATGAATACTTGAAAAACTTCTTGCCCTAAATCAAAGACATCATGAATCAAAGACTCATAGAAAAGAAGAATCTTTCCCATAATTATTCTCAGTGTCTGTGTTCTGGGTGCAACCTAGCTAGAATGTTAGATACCAATAAAGTTTCTTATTTTAATACTTCAGAATTTACTGAATTATTTAAATCTTAACTAAAATAAACCTATCATATGACATAGAAGTATCAGAAAACAATAATCTTGTGTGGCATAAACTAGTATATTTGTGTATGATTTCCTTCTTCCCTCCCTTATTAACAGAACTCTGAGTTTGTTCAGGGTGGTAATGGACGTTGGGCGAGAGAATATTCCATGGGCCCTGAGAATATTGAAACGGTCTTGGTAAATACGCCAAGAGTGCAAGTTCCTAACTGAACTGGATTTAAGTTATTTTTCAAGGTTATTTTTGAACAGACAAGGTTGAGGGAAGAATTACTATCTCTTTTCATAACCAAGAACAGACTTGACTGATTCTTGTTATATAATGTTGGGCTTCCCTGAACTCAGTTCTCTCTTCTTGTAATGTACTCAACTGATTGTGCAGGCTATTTTTCTTGTCCAAGGACATCATTCTCCTAAGATTTGGGGACTGTGCCAATTGATCTTAATTGTCAGTTCACCTGGATTAAGAGACTCCTGGTGAGGAGATTGGATCACAGGGGTGCTATAGTTATCAGTGAATTAATGCACTGATGATGTTCATAGATGAATGTACTGTTGGCAGGTGGGACCAGTTGGAGTATGTGGGTCACTGACGGCATACATTTAAAGGGTGTCTCTTGATGGCACTCTGCTTCCCTCAACACTGTTAAGTAAGAAAATTTGCCACACCATTCTTTCCTGCCATGATGTTCTTACCTCATCACACGCCCACAGTAATGGAACCAGCTATGTACTAAAACCTCTGGATAGTTCAACCAAAATAAACCTGTTTTCCTTTAAATTGTGGGTGTTAGGTATTGTGTCACAGAAGCAGGAAAGCTAACGAATATAGCGGCAAAGACAAACAGGTGTTCATTCTGCATGTTGTTCCATGAGTAATAGCGATCCAAGAGTCTCTTGCCATCTGCCAGCATCCATGAAACAGTAACAGGATAAATTCATAGCTTGTAAGTTAGGTTAAAATCAAACTCCAGACACAATCTGTGGAAAGCTATGTTGCATCTAAATGTGACTAGTGTCCACATTTTAGCCAACTATTCCAAGAAGTTCTTGAGTGAAACTTGTAAGAAAGTTTCCTTTAAGGGAGCTAAATGGCTAGGATACACGGTTTTACTGTCCTCTCGCTTCCTTTTCTCCTATTGGAATAAAGATAAGATGATGAATGAATTTCTTCTGATCATAATAAACCAAGAAGTGATCTTGAAGATAGAATCCTATACTAAGGATAGTAGATCAGAAAGATAAGGATTTTTGATCTTTGGAGTTTTCATACCTAAAAAGGTCTACTTGCCTGTCTATATATGGTTATTTTTCATGCAAGCATAATGTTATATGTTGATTAAGGTCCTTAGTGCTCCTACTTTTGAATTCATTGAAGACATTTCCATAGAAATATCTGTTAAATGAGATATCAATGCTTATGAAGTGTTTCAAATGTAATAGTAATTTCTCAGAATTGCCTTATGGACTCCTCCGAAAAACCAGTTGGTGGAATTTAGGGTCAGAGAATCTGTTTGATGCAACCATATACACTACCCTTATCACTCTAAAAAAGGAAGGTTTACTTTTAAGTTTATTTTGTGCTAATTGGTATTTGGATTTCATTTGAAGCAGTCTGCATATGTAAGAAAGTTTGAAAACTACTGTGTTAGAGAAATAGTTTATGAAACACTATCCGTGTTAACATGTGGACTTGAAATTAAGAAACTTTATCTTAAGTTTATTACTTGGAATTCATTTGGTATCTTTGTGATTGTATTTGCAAGAAGAGAAAATTAGTTTTAGTTGTGATGAAATGTATTTTGGCAGGCTTAGTGCATGAATTTCCATTTGTAAGTAATTTCAAAAGGTTATATTCTTCCCTGAGTACACATTTTCACGTACCTATTATTACTATTTTCCTTCATGCATTAGTATCTTGGGAAGAATATGCCTCTTAATGTAGAACAAGGGATTACAATGTTATCATCTTTGAGATGTTTTTAAACAGCTACTAAGAGGACACTGCAATTATAACACATTAAATACTTTTACAATGGTGCAAAAATGAGTTGATAACAATGCTTTAGTTGTTATAGTATACAGCAAAACTTCTGCTAAAATGTATAAGGCTAAACAAATACAAAACTTTTTTTTTCAGATGTTAACTGTTCGTGGTAAAATATGATTTTATTCTGTTTATTTTTAAACAATCAGTGATCCATTTCCTTTGAATTCAGATTGAATAGCTCTTCTTGAGTTTTAAGTGCAATACCAAGTATCAGATATTTTTCAAAATTATCATTATGTTTAAAAGTTTCACTAGTAAAATTCTTCAGTAACAATAATGTTTCTGTCTAGCTATCTAACAGAGTAAATACATTTATGAACTGCTTGTGTTTCAATTTTCTTCTAGTAAATTATATAGAACAATGATCCAGAATCAGCAACTGATCAATACTGAATAGTAGTTTGATTGGGACCTATTGAAAATATTTGACAACTGGTATGGCACAGGCACCAGGGAGAAGAGGATAAAAAGACTCTTCATCTTTAAAAGATTATGGCAAACTTACATGGCATTATATCATGTAATATGGAAGGAATATGTGTGACCATCTGTTATAGGTTGTATCTAAAATGTCCCCCAAAGCCTCATGCACTCCCAGGTGGAGCTTTTGTGAGTGAATGGATCACAAAGATGTGATAAGTGGATTAGTCCATTGATCAGATTAATGTAGTTCTGGGTGAGGCTGAATGGATCAACTGAAGACAGAAGACCCACCTTCTGTTTGAGTGGCACTAATCAATAGGCTTGTAGCCTGAATGGAATGAAAACAGAAAGGGAAGGTCACTGCTGCTGCTTTTTGCCTTCCTTGCCATTGTAGGGAGACCAGCTGAAGACGTGATAGAAATGAGTACAAAGAGGAAGGGATCCCTGGAGTAATAGCACAAAGCTCCTGGAATGCATGGTTAAGCATTAGAACAAATCTTGAGGTCAACATTGGACCAGAATTAAAAACAAAGTTACTCTGAGAGATGTTTGCTTTGGCCATTTCGTTCCTCAAGTCATGACAAGCATGCTTAGTAGACCATCCTTTTCTTACTCTTTCCTCTGACCAGAACTCCTACACAAATGTTTTTCTTCTGCACCTTTGTTCTTGCTCTTGGGTTACAAATAAATGGCCAGGAGTTTCTCAGATCAGGACTGTTTTCCTGAGAGTAGTCTCAGTGAAGCAGTCCCTCTGGGCTTCTTGGAGTTTAAACTGAACTTCCATTCTGAGTAATTTTTCATCCTCTATGCAACACAGTCACACACTGCAACGTAGGATGGACTGTTTTTCCTCTGCCATACCCATCCACCATGCCACACTGCCTTGGAGCCAGCAGACTTGAGTTAAGCGGTTTCTCCTTTGAAAACAATCTACAAATTCTTTATTGTTTCTTATTGCCTCATATCTCAGAATAAGAGGTCTCTTACAGATAGACTAGGAGGAGGAAGCAAGTAATTTTTTATATAGAAATATTAACACTCATAAGATTGAACTTGAGCTTTAGTAAAAGTATCCCAGAAAGACCCAAGTAAATCTAAGCCACAGTTTTTAGCAATAGTAAAAATCAAGAGACCACAATGAAAACCTGTGATTTAATTACAGTATCTTAAATAAGAAACTAGAAAAGCAACATGCAGGAAATCTTGTACTGTAACTCGATGAGATGTCACTTCTTAGATGCTTTTTATACCGTATTCATGATAGGAAGTTCTTGTCTATCTCAAGTGAAAAACACTGCAATTACTGAAAAAATACTGATCCATAACATCTCAACTACAAAATTAATATCCCAAACTCAATTTCTTCCTTACTTACAACAAGGATAGTAAATGTAATGGAAAAAAGTTCATTTCGTAAAATCAACAGAAAGTGTAAAAAAAGAATAGTAACTTTAAAATGTATGACATATTAAAAGACTATATTATTCACTAGTGATACAAGAAGATGTGACTAAAGAGAAAGATATGCTTTGTTTGGTTAGTTCTCTCACATTAATTTATTTTTTATTTTTTATTTTAAAAAAGCAAAACCGAAAAAAGGATAGAAATGATACAGAATTTAAAAAAATAGTAGGACATTAACACTAATGTATTGCATATTGTTATCTTAGAAGTAGTTGTTCAGGTTGCAAGATTTAGGCACAAAAAATGATCAAACAATAAAACTATGAAAGCACAAACTGTTCTTTGGGTGAGCTAACACAGATTAGTAGTATAGCTATCTATCTTGTATATACATACATACATACATACATGTATATATATGTATACATATACACATATAATCTTTTCCCTTCTTCCTTCTTTCCTTTCCCTTATCCCAGTTGTTCTTTCTTTTGAGCACTTTCTCTTTCATTATCACAATATGTATTGTACATTTTGGATCTTATTACTCTTTCAGGTTTTTTTTACACTAGAGAAACAATATGATATTTATAAATATGAATTTGATTTATTTTACTTAGGAGTATGGTCTCAAGTTACCTCCATTTACCCACAAAAGCCTCAAGATTTATCCTTCTTTGTAGCTGAGTAATATTCCATCGTATAAAAATACCACATCTTTTTTATCCATTCCATGGCTGATGGTCATTTCACTTGCTTCCAAGATTTAGCTATTACAAATTGTGCTGCTATAAATGTGGGTGCACATATATCACTGTATCATGTGATTTTCAATTTTTCTGGGAAAATGCCCAGAAGAGAAACAGCTGGATTGAATAGGACTTCCAATCCTAGTTTTTGAGGAATCTCCACACTGATTTCCACAGTGGCTCTACCAGTCTACACTCGCACCAACAGTGGAGAAGCATTCCTTTTTCCCCACAGCCCCGCCAACATTTGTTATCGGTTGATTTCTTGATGACAGCCATTCTTTCAGGAGTGAAATGGAATCTCAATGTTGTTTTAATTTGCATTTCTCAAATGACCAGTGATGTTGAACATTTCTTCATGTATTTATTTGCATTTGTCTTTCTTCATCTGGGAAGCACGTATTCGTCTCAGATGCCCATTTTTGGATTGGGCCTTTAAATTTGGGGGTCTGATATTTTCAATTCTTTATATGTTCTAGATATAAGTTCTTTGTTTGAAGGACAGCTGGCTAAAATTCATTCCCATTCTGTGGGTTTTCTTTTCACCCTGTTGGTGATTTCTTTTGAGGTACAAAAACTTTTTAATAAAATGAGATCCCAGTTGTTGATTCTTTAAAGTACTTCCCATGCAGTTTGCGTTTTGTTCATGAACTATTTGCCTACCCCTATGTCTTCAAGATTTCTACCTATCTTGTCTTCTAGTAGATTTAGTGCTTCTATTTTAATATTTAGATCTTTGATCCATTTTGACTTTAGTTTTGTGCATGGTGAAAGACATGGGTCTAGTTTCAGTCTTTGGCATGTGGAAAGTTAATTTTTCCAGCACCATTTATTAAAGAGGCTATCTTTCTTCCAGTGAACATATTTAGCCCCTTTGTCAAAGATAAGGTGGCTGAGTGTCTTTGTAGTTGTATCTGCATCTTCTAATCTGTTCCACTGATCCTCAGGTCTATTTCTTTGCCAGTACCATGCTGATTTTATCACAGTAGCTTTGTAAAATAATTTCAAGTCAGGGATTGTGATGCCTCCTATCTTGCCTTTGTTGCCCAGGATTGCTTTGTTATTCTAGGTCTCTTCTGTTTCCAAATGAATTTTATGAATGTTTTCTCTAGCTCTGTGAGATATGTTAATGGTATTTTGATTGGAATTGTCTTAAATCTTTATATCATTTTTGGAAGTATGGCCATTTTTACTATGTTGATTCTTCCCAGCCATGAGCAAGGGAAATCTTTCCATTTTCTGACATCCTCTTCAATCTCCTTTTTTAGAGTACTATAGTTTTCAATGTATAGTTCTTTTATCCTGTGTTAGGTTGATTCCTAAATATTTCACTTTTTGGATGCTATTGTGAAAGGTGTTACTTCCATAATTTCTCTCTCAGTATGTTTGTTGTTTGTGTACAGGAATGTTGATTTTTGAATGTTGACTTTGTATCCAGCTACACTGCTGAGTTTGTTTATTAACTCTAGTAGTCTTTTGATGGAGATTTGGGGTCCTCTATGTAGAGTATCGTGTCATCTACAAATAGTGATAATTTAACTTGTTCCTTTCCTATCCTTATTCCTCTTATTTCTCTCTTTTTTTCTAATTGCTCTGGCTAACGTTTCCAGAACAATATTGAATAGGAGTGGTGATAGTGGACACCCTTGTCTTGTTCCTGACTTTAGAGTGAAAGTTTTCAGTTTTTGTCCATTTAATATGATGTTGGTTGTTGGTTTGTTATAGCTGGCTTTTTATCAAATTGAGGTAGAGACCTTCTATTCCAATTTTCTGTAGGGTTTTTATCATGAACAAGTGTTGAACTTTATCAAATCTTTTTCAGCATCTACTGAGATGATTATATGATTTTTGTCTTTGGCTCTGTTGATGTGGAGTATTACATTTATTGATTTGCGTATGTTGAGCCATCCCTGTATTCCTGTAGCAAATCCCACTTGATTAAGGTGTATAATATTCTTGATGATTTGCTGCATTTTATTTGCTAGTATTTTATTGAGAATTCTTGCATTGATGTTCATTAGGGATATTGGTCTACAGTTATTCTTTTTGGTAGGGTCTTTCTCTGGTTTTGCTATCAGAGTAACACTTGCACCCAGGAATGAGTTAGGAAGAATTGCTTCCTTTTCTTCATTAAAGAGTTTGAGGAGTATTGGTGTTAAATCTTCTCTAAATTTCTTATAGAATTCAGCCATGAATCCCTCAAGACCTGGGCTTTTCTTTGTTGGTAAGTTTTTAATTACATTTTCAATTTCAGTAACTGATACTGGGTAATTCAAAATTTT
>RJWT010047243.1:0-11334 GCA_004365215.1 Cuniculus paca | reverse complement strand
AGTGACTGGCAGATTTAGTAACCTAATCAGCCTCTTCCCATGTCTTCATGTAGAAAAATCTATGTGTCCATATAGGTGATGGCAAAAGAATTATTATAGCAAGATGTTGTTATGGATATACAATAAATACACTGTAGCAATTATATTCAAGCTTGATATAGGCAGTTCCTTTAGAAAAATAAAAGATATTAATCACTGGTTATAAGGTCATGTTTACTTTTTGTTAAAGTCAGTTAAAAACCTGACAATAGTTGTGCTCAGGTGGCTCTTGGACACATAATTCATTTCTTGTGGCGTGAGGATGCGGGGGATTGAACACAGGGCTTTGCACATGCCTGCACAATGTTCTGCCTGTAATTATATTTACCACTAAGCTACCATCCCAGCTCACAATTTATTTTTCTTACTGCTCAAATTACTATCTAACACTGATTAGTTGCATTGTTCATATAATGCTGATCTTTTCATCTCAGTAGTAAAACGTTAACATCTCTTTCTGTAAATCACTGTGCTATCTGGATGAAATCCTGGAGAAGATTAACAAACAAGTGGAAAATGGGTAACATCTGAATAAAGTCCAAAGTATATTTAACAGTATGCACCAATGTTGGTTCTTAGTTTTGAAAAAAATTGTTTTGAGAATGTAAAAGTTGACATTTAGGGGAAAGTTGAGGAAGGTGTTTAGAAACTATTATTTTTGTAATTGTTCTGTAAATTTAAAATGATTTCAAAAGAAAAAATTTCATTAAAAAAAAATCTCTCCGTGAATCTTCATAAAGCCCTTCAAGTATTTCCAGGTAAAAGAAAGGAAAGGATGTTCTGCATCAACTCAGGCTGCCTGTTTGTAGGCAGATCAGCAATTTAATTTGTTGTGTTGGAATACCCACAAAGCTTGTGGCATTCACAAAACATGTGTGCTAAATATATAGGATAGACCATTAAAATAGAGAAGGTATTTCCTTTACTCTTCATTCCTTGAACTTTATATATAGTTTCTACAAGAGTGCTTTGCACTTAGTGATATATTGTTTTAATAATAATCCTTAAATCATTTCATGGGTGACTGTTCCGTCCACCCCCGCCCTCCTCCAGAGCATTTAATGCAGTTGTGCTTCAGGAAGCAGGCATTCAGACAGCTCAGATCTCTGACTAACTGACTGACTCAATGTTCTACCTGTAATTATATTTTGAATTTTAATCAGGGCTGTTCTAGGAACTCAAGGGGATAAAGTCAAAATCAACTATTCAAGTTTGGTTTGCATAAATTGTCTAGTGTGAATAGATTTCATCAAAACTTGTCAAAATGCAGAATATTTCAGTGGCAACCAGAATATCGAAAATTCAAATCATCCATATGAAATATACTCAAGACTGAAGGTGAATAGTTTGCGGTGAAATTAATGTTTCTAAAATAAATTTTGCACTGAACATAAAGTTACTAGTTTTGCTTTGTTTATACTGCTTGTTTTGTTTTGTTCTTCAAGGTAATCAAGAATCACAAATATTATCTTGCTGTGACTGTTGCTATGTCTTGAGAAATTCTGAAAAAGACCTGTAATAGAAAGAACCATTTATCTTTCTGATCCTTGCAGTATGATCTATGTGAACTAAAGCCACAGCTATATAAAGATACCAAGAACTATGATACATCAAACAGTAGAGATTTTCAAAGTGTTTCTAACATATCATCTCAGTCTTTCTAAAATTTCTGTAAAACAGATGCAAGGCAGGGATTATTATGTTCAGTTTTCCACTGGGAAAATGAAAATTCAAAGCGATGAAAGAGAGCAGTTGAACTACAAATTGTACTTCCTACGCCTTCACTTATTGCTCTTTCAGCTAATAATGTAACATGCCTTGAAGCCCATATTACTTAGAGTGAATTATCGGGTGGTCACAACTTCACACATTTACATGGAACTCATTTTTCCCCCTTAATTTTGTAGTGTATTCTCAGATCCAAGGTATTTGATAATGTGATTCGAGTCCTTTAAATGAGACAGAATCTTGAAGTTTGGAACAGTTCACTCAAGAGAAATATTTGTCTTTCATTTAACTATTTTAATTCATATATTCTATTCTGGAGATGGTACAGTTTAAAACAATTTTGGTAAAATTAACTTAAGTAACAGTTGTATACTTGATGTGTCATTTCTTCTTCCTGTAATTAAACTAGAGAGACTTAATTCAGACTTTCAACTGTAGAAGAGTGGTTTATTATTGAGTTGTGATAACAAATTGAAACTTAATTCATTATTATAACTACAATCTTGTTAGTCAGAGGTCAGGAAAAATAGTAATTTTTATCCCAGGTTATTTTTCCCTCAAAAATAGAACAGTTTTCATATACTTGAGTTAGATCTTACATTCAAATCATTCACAGGGATTTTTAATATATGAGGTGATAAATAAGTTTTACCATTTGAACACCTAGAAAAGTTCCTTTTAGTCTTCTGTAAAAAGAGGTACCCTAACTACTTTATATATTTGATGAATGATACCATCTATTTCGTATTTTATCTTAAATCTAATGCAAACACTTCTGCATTTGTTCTGAAACTAACATCTAACATTAGATAGCTCTAAGTTAGGTTTGTTGTTATATATATATATATATAACATTATATATGTGTAATGTTTTCCTGAAGCACATCAAATTATATCCTACATTTAAATAAGGGTCATAGTATTGATCCACAGGCATCTTCATTAAAAATGAAAGTCTTCATAAGCCTGAAATTGTGTTTAATGAATATGGCATATATCATCCATATTAATGCTTATGATTATTCCAGTACTTATTCATTCATACTAAAAATATTTCTAAGCATTTACAACCGCACATAGACCTCATAAAGAAGCTAAAGAATCATGAGATGATATAAGGCCTCTTTCTGCAGGAACTGAAAACCTAATTCAGACTCAAAACACAATCATAAGATCTTAGATCTCAATCTAGGTATTAAATAGCACTGGAAAAGACCATTACTGCAGCAGTCAGAAGATCGTATTTATCAGTAAGTGGTCAGTAAGTGTGTGATAGTAAGCCAAGAGAGATTTGTTTTGGAAGCTATTCATTACAATGACGAAAACCATAGGTTTTAGAGTCAGCCACATCTGGGTGCCAGTCCCAGCTCACCCCACTTCACTTTGTGACCTTGAGCAGTCCTTTAACCTCTTAAGACTGAGTTTCGTCTGTCAAAAAGTAGCATCTAACACATGGGGTTGTTGAGAAGATTAGGTGAGATTGGCAGTGATCTCAACAGTGATCTCATAGATATGGAACAGTTCTTAGCATCATCTGTTTAGCACTCAGTATGTGCTCACTGAATTACTTCTGTCATTAGTAGTTTATTATTTTAATCGCAAGATTTCCCAGAAACAAGAACCAAGGTAGACTCACCCATTGTTGAGTGACTACTCCATTTGTGGCTGATCCTGAGGATAAGGAATTGGTGCTGCCTCCATTGGAGATCTTCTAGATCGCTCTGGGTAAATTCATATGAGTTCATTCTCTCTCTCTCTTTCTCTGTCTCTCTCTCTGTCTCTTTGTCTCTCTGTCTCTGTCTCTGTCTCTGTGTGTATGTGTGGTGTGTATACATAGCACTAGGGCTTGAACCCAGATATCTCACTGAGCTTCATCCCCAGACACCTTCTCCCTTTTAAAATTTTGAGACAGGATTTTGCTGTGCATTCATTGGTTTAGTCATTAAATGTTTCTTGTGTTGCCTTCTCATTGCTGGCTACTGTACTACTTACTGGGAATACAAAAGTAAGTAAACTCACTTTGGTTCTTTTTAAGACTTACGGAGAAGACAGACATAACATATAGTTACATAAATGTATATAATTATTATAATGAATATAATAGGTGTTATGAATGAATATGCTGTGCCCTGAATATGTGTAACAAGGAGACAGCTGCCTAGTTCAGGGAGGACTTTGCTGAGGAGGCTTTTATGAGCTGAAATCTAATCAGCTTGGAAATGGAGAGAAGAATAGGGAAGGCTATGTGGACACAGGGAACAGCAGATGTGAGAGATGAATTTAGTGTACCTGAGGCCCTGAGAAACCAGCATGAATGATGGGTGGAGAGAAGAGAGATGGCCCATGAGATATGAGGGATTTTGGAAAAGTGGTAAGGATGTAGATCTTTATGTTAGGTGTATGATATAATCAGATACTTATTTTGGAAGAGAACGTTGGCTGCAGTGTAGGGATTGCTGAGAGTACTAGAATTAAAGAGGTATTTTGCAGTCGATTATAAAATCAGGTCATTGAAGGGATTAGAATCTGGGGTATAAATATGAAAAAAATTCTTCTCTTGTTGTTGATCATTGCTTTCAAGTGGCTGATAACCTCTCTTCAAACCCTTTAACATCTCCAGCAGACTGTCATATCTTCCAAATGTCTTCCTGTTAGTACAGCACCCATTCTAAGGCTGAGATGTAGCTCAGTGGTAGAAAACTTGCCTAGTGTGCACAAGGCCTGAACTAGTATTACACATACAAAAAAGTTCAATCTGATTCAGCCCAATCCTATACTGAATTTCACCTGCACTACCCATCCCCCGAGACCCTTCCGATCCAATCGTGTTTCAAAGACTAAGCAATATCCCTGGAAGTGTTCTATTTTCTTACTTATCTCTATTGTCAGTTTTCCTTGTTTCCTAGTCTGTTGGTTCTCAGTGGAAGGCTAGGCAGAAGTTACAAATGTCTCTCACTTAATTGGACCTGCTGCTGATGCCTTCTGGCAGGCATCTGCATGCTGCCTCTGTCAGAAGAGGCACTCTTCAGGAAGTCATGTGAGAGCGTCTGCAAAGATATTTGATGTTGGAAAAGCCACTTCTGGTTTTTTCTTTAGAAATTTGCCCCACAGCCTCTTAATGTTGGGGTCCCCTCTCTTTGTACCAACAAATCACATCAAGCTTGGCTTTCTTCTTCTGGGAAACTCAAGCATCTTGTCACCCCAACTGATGCCACTTGTCTTTATTTTGCAATGTTTTTCTCCTGCTCAAATTACTACAGACAGCACATTAACAAGATCGTCATCTAAGTAGATGTCCAACCTCTACTTGGACCTCCTTACAGGCATTTTTTGTTTTTGCGAGTAATTTGATTGGGTCTATAACTTGGCTTGAGGAAGGAGGGAGAGGAAGAGTGGATAAAGATACAAAGAATGTTATTATTATTAAGTTATAATAACATTATTATATCATAATGTATTCCATACCTTATTATTATGTTAGAAGCCATTAGATTTCAAATTCAGCTTGACCCAAGACATTTCCCAAAGCATCTCACATGTTGTCCCAAACATGTTGAAATAGATGTTATCTTTTCATAGCCAGTACTCTCACTTTACTCATTAATACATATCTGAACAAAGTTAAATGCTAAGAAATTAGGAAAAAAAGGGCAAAGTATTTCAGTGACTCCAGTATCCACAGGCTTGATTACCGTGCTGTGTTTGATCGCTTTGGCTTTGACTCTCAACTTCAGGATCAGTGCTTATTTTCATGACCACCATAAAATGCAGTGCCATCAGTCAACCCCTAATAAGCAAAAGATCAAGAAAGAGATTTGGATTCCAAAGTATATTTCCACAGAAATAAGGCAACAATCTGGAACAAGCTTACAATATATGTCATGGTATAACAATTACTGAGTGACCAGCATGCTTGGAAAACCATTTTCTTTGGCACCACTTTTAAACTGAACTTACAGACTTGTAGGTAAAAAAAAAATTAAGTTTAAATTTTCTTTAACAGAAATTAGTTTCAGACTAAACAAGTTGGGACTCTGATACATGATTAGTAAACTCTGTAACTCTGATCACAAGAAATAAGACAAACTGAAAATATAGAATACTGATTCATGAATTAGCAGGATTCATTAATTACTGTAGACCTATTTTTCCAGGCAATGCAGGGTCAAGATTTCTTTTCTCAGAAAGTTTAAGATTTTTTTTTTAACTGCTGCCTTCTCCCCAAACTAAAAGGCAGTTCCTTTTCCTGTTTTGTCTACTTCAAATTAGGAAATCATCCCTAAGCATCATTCTCTGTCGTATTGATTTGAATAATTTCTTAGGCCCTAAAAATTACTTCACCAAAGACCCTAGATCCTACTAGGATGGAAAGAAACTTCTGTCTACATGCACTCTTACTATTTTTACTTCTTTGCTGTATTTTGGTCAGAAAATCGTAGTAATATAGTATGGAGTACTTTTTATTGCAGTAATGATTGCAGCTAACATTTAGTACTTTTACATGCAATGTCTTAAGTGCTTTACCTGTATGAATCATTAATCCTCTCAGTAATCCAATGCGTTGGTTACTCTTATGGATCTCACTTTTACAGAGTAGGTGTCTGAGCCACAGAGAAGTTAAATACCTCCCTGGAGTCACCTGACCATAACCCCACCCAGGCAATCTAGAATCTGAGCCCACATTTTCAGGGACTATGCTATAAAATATTTCACTATATAAAAAATCTGTGTAGTAAATAAATATATGATAATCTTTTGGAGTATAAATTTCATTATTTGAGCACTGAAATGAAGATAAATAAAATTTTGCAAAAGTAATACTGGCCATAAAGTAGGCAAAAAATGGTACATCATTCTTGCAAACAGACATGGGGATTAGGGAAAGTATTTGGAGATTCTTATAAACACTTCATCTCCTACCTGACCATTTGTTCCTGCCCACTGATAATCTGCATGCTCTTAGTACCGAACTATTACCATGGGAAATGTTCTGCATACCTGCTCCACATGAGTTCAAGCAGAGTGTGCCCTGGGGAGTGTTGGTCTCTGATTGGAAAGTTCATAAATTCGTTCGACAACCCTTTATTCAGAACTTGTCTCCAGAAGCTCATTGATCTGGGAGGACATAGACATACAAGTAAATAAATAGAGCACAGGCAAATAAATAAAAAATAGAAGCATGTGCCAGATAAACAGTGGGGATACTGAGGTGAAGAAGGGAAGTGGTAGGGGGAAGGTGTTTGGGAGGAAAGGCTCCCTAAGAGGGATCTCTAAAGAGGAAATGCTTGAAGTGGGTAGTATTCTCCAGGGTCAGGGTTCACCTGGGTCCCAGAGGCAGTGGTATGTGTATGACTCATGGATATGAAATAGGATATAGTGTTCAAGAAACTGTAAGTCTCTTAATATTATAGGGACATAGGCCCAAGTAAGGAAGGAAAGGAATTGAAGATAAAGCTGGATGAATAGGCAGAGTATGGAAGAATATGCAGAAATTTAGAGCTGTGTTGGAGAGAATGGAAAGTCAAACAGTTGCAAACACAATAAATTTAGTGTTCAGTCAAGTTGAGTTCTGACTTCTTTCTATTGTCACCTATTGTTACAGGCAGCTGAGTTAGATGAAAATATTATAGGTAGTTAAACAGGGCCAGGTCCTCAAAGAAGCCAGTGCAGAAGACCAGATATATTGTGACCTTGGAGGAGAGAGACATCCCAGGCTGTGAGCCAGATTTCAAGACAAAAGGCAAAACAATGCAACCACACCCAAGTATGGATATTCTAAATAGGTATGGATCACATTGAGGAAGCCAGGAGCCACCATCCCAACCCCCTACAGGAAGAGTCACTGCTCTGTAAGAATGCTCGCTTGCTACGTGACTCACTTTCCCCATTTGTCCATGATTTGGTCAATTTTACCTGAACAATTAATTTTATTGGTTGACCATTGTTTTGTCTCACATCATACCCGCCTGCCTTGCCAGTTCCCATGTTTTCCCCATCTTGGACCCATCTCACCTTGTGGTTTTGCTCTATAAAGTCCCTAGAAAAGACAGAGTCTTTGGCAACCCACTCAGGACCCCTTCTATCTCTCTCTTAGACAGAAGCTTTCTTTCTCTCAATAAATATATTCTGCTCATAACCTCCGTTGTTCCTAAAATTCATTCTTCAATTTTAGAGAACACGAACTCCTATGGAACATCTAGTAGGTTAGGAGTTTCATTCCTCTATGTCACTATAAACAATGTATTTAAAAGTAACGAAGCATACGAGATCTTTATATATCTTAAGTGGGCATCTGTAGTGGGGATATATCTCATGCCTGCCTGGCACCCATTTTTCTCCGTCTTTTCTTCCTTCATGCCATCCTCCCCCACCCCTTTCACTCTCACTTTCACTCACACTGCTACTCTTTCTTAATAGCACCCTATTTTCCTTTGGAGGGATTACTCTTCTCTCAATGCCTGCAGTCTACTACAGCCATTAAACAAATTGTTTTACTTCCCTGGCCTGAAGGAAGATTGAGCAAGAGATCAAGCAAGGCTCCTCCAATTCCTTCAGGAGTTTAAATTTTGTGAGGAGTGACTCAAGATGGGAAAACTGGACATGTTCCAACTGGTGTCATCACCCTGAAAAAACATCCTTGTGCCTCCTGTTACCCAGATTATTGAAGTTATTTCAGTCCTCCCTTTTCCGAAGCTAGATGTTTCTGGATTGCTTTTGATTCCCTTAACTTCCCTATAACCAGTAAATTCCATTTTTGCATTGGGTAACAAATTCTGCTCAAACCAGATTTTTTTAAAATTTTATTTTAAAGAGTATAAAACCAAGGAAAATAAAACGGAATAAAACCAATCAGAACAAACCAGAGTAAGTGATACAGGACTTCACAACATTACAAAATCAACAATAGTTACCATAATGCCTTTTGTTGTCTTCAAAATAGCTGCAGATAACTTCGAACATAGTAAAAGTCAAATAGAGCAGAATAGAAAAGAAACAATAAAAACAAAACACTGGATACAATAAAGGACTTCAAAACAAGACTAGTAAATCTAAACTGGCTACCATAATATATCTTACTATCTTTGAAATAGTTGCTTATGCCATCAGATATAACATAACCAAATAAAGCAAAAGAGAATAAAACCCAACCCAACAAAACAATGAACAATATAGGACTTCAAAATGAGACTAGCGGGGATCAACAATTGCTATCACCCTCAGAAGGAGACCCACCCCCAGATGCCACGCTGTGTACCACTATCTTCGGAACAGATGATCAGACCACTGGCCGTAGACCTGTGAGGCCAGCAAAACACCAGAGCACCACAGGCATCCAATTGCGCAGCTATCATCAGAGCCTGTGCTTCTCTGGATCAGCTGGTCGCATACAGGAGGGGTGGTGTGGATTGGCACTTCTTGTTTGCCAGCCCATAAGCTGGAAGGGGCTGGGATCTGGATATCCCCTCTCCAGCAGCTGCCAGTGCATGGCACTGGTTCGGGTAGAGCCTCAAACCAGAATTTGCTTCCAAGCTAAGAACCCTCATTTATGTGTTATCTTTGGGGTGGTTTATTTACTTTAATTTCTACTAAAATTAGCTGGAAATTTTGCAAGAAGGTTGTTGTACTTCTTTCAGCCTAAATGTAGCAGGCAGCTCCTTCCTCTCTAGTCTTCCCACAGTTCCAGAGTGTTAGAAAGACTCGGGTTTGCTTTGCTGTTAGAATCTGCGGATCTTCCTCACTCTCCTCTCTTTCTAAACCATCACCCTGCAATGGGAGGAATCTGTACTGTGAAAGCCTTTTTCACTTTGTATCTGGCCAAGATACTTTTCCTATGTTTAGCACAGAAACTCAGCCCCTTCACAAAAAAACACCTATGTTCTCCTAAGTACTTGGAAGGGCAATGAAGAGAATCTGTGGGCCTCTTCCGCTTTTCATCTTGCCCCAGAGTTGGACCATAATTGCACCATTTTGTCTGCGAATTAGGAGGCAGGATGAAGACAGAACATTAAAAAGGCACAAAGGAGGAAAAGAAGAGCTAAAATGCCACAGTACCTCACTAATGAAAGTAATATTGCCCATATTATCATTTATTGTATTTATAACTTTTTTTGTATTTTTAAAAATTTTGCTAGTAGATGAAGAGTCTAAATTTATTTCTAGATGTCTTGGGTTGTTTTCTGAGGTACATTATGGTTCTTTTTCTTCACCATAATATCAGCAATAACTATGCTTGTGTCTGAAAATGGACAATTTTCTTGCATTTTTCTAAATCATCTGAAAGAGCTGACAGTAGCCTCACTTCCCATTATAGTGCTCAGGATGCAGACTCTGTGTTCACACTGTTGGCGTTGCGGTCACTAATAAGAAATTGCCATTTAGTCTTCTTTTCTAATACACCTTCTTCTGACTAGCAAAGCTGCCTATGTATTTTTTCAAGATTCTAAATTCGGATGATGGAATGTATGGGAATGCAGTAAATGACTGCGAGTGCTTTAACATGCTTCTTGGCTGGAATTTATAGTGGCATTTCTCTTTTAAGTCTCCATCTCTAATACATTCTATAGTAATTTTCACTAGGTTAAGTGGATGTTCTGATAGAACCAGATTCCTCCTCGAATCCTGGTTTTATTCTCAGTCTCCTTTCTCACATCTTTCCTTTCTTTTCCACGGAAACTTGGAACTTCGCAGTATGCAGAAGACTCAACTAGAAAGGAAAAGAAAAGGCACTGAAATGGAGAAAAGTCAGGAAAGGAGGCTGTAGAAAAGAATGACAATGTCAGCATGAAGGAGGAATCAGTACCTTTAAAATATTTGGAAAGAATTCCAAAGCATAGGATTAGAATTAGTCAACAAAAAGTATTAAAAAGTCACATATGCTGTTCTTCTTATACACCTGCACTTTACCCTTCCACTCCTTTATCCATAACTCTTTTCCAAGCATTTCTGACACAGGATGTTTCAACTGCACATGTTGAGTTAGACGTCTTCTGCAAAGCTCACAATGCTTTTAAACATGGTCTGTCCATAGGCATTTTAAAGCAATTCATCCTTATTCCTTAGGTGCTTCTAATTAAACAGAGTTGCTTCTGACTCTAGCTTTGCTGTGTAGTACAGTTGTCTCTCTGCCATGTGACTGCCTGAAAGGAACCAAGATTTGAGCTCAACTTGTACTGCTATCCTCAGAATGGAGGTAATTTGCATTCTAGATGCTCAAGAACTACTTCCTATTCTTGTTCATGTTTATATTTTATTTCCTGTCATTTCTTTTTGCCTGTATATAATTGCTAATATTTGAAAATTTTCGTTTGGCTTTAATTCTTTTCTTTAGATATGCCTGTAGCTGATAGTAATATAAATGGAAATTGGTTAAGAATGACGGCCAAGAAATCCTAGTTCATTGCTTTTATTACAGGTTTGCTTTCCAAGGTGAGTTTCAGTTGAAACGAAGTTAGCATCCTTCATGCTAGCAAATGCTTGTACTTTTCTGGCTGGCCAGCTTTCCTTGGTTCCTTCTTCCCTCCCTCCCTCCCACTCTCTCTCCCTTCCTCCTTTCCTTTCCCTTGCCTT
>RJWT010047242.1:0-11331 GCA_004365215.1 Cuniculus paca | reverse complement strand
TAAAAGCACTGTTGGACTTCAGAACCTTTTTTCCATATTTATCGGGAGTTTAGAAAATTCTTAGCTTCTAATATACATATTCTATTCACATCTTCTTTAAAAGAAAAAGAAATATTTTTAATTAGACTAATAGATTGTATTATCATTAGATTTCTAAACAGTTGATTCTACTTTATCAACTTTAGTATTTCCACTATATCAAATTTCAAACCTCAATTAATTAGAAAATAGATTATTTTTATTGTATATTTCTCCCTAACTATAAATATTTACTCAACTAATTGAAGTTTATATTAGTGTAAATTTTAAATGTACTAAAGGCACTTTTATCTAAGTGCCCATAATATAAAAATGATACTTTTATTACTTGAATTGATACAATTAATATTTTTTGCACATTAAGAGTCAATGCATAAAAATGCTTGTTGTTTATTAAACTGTTTTTGGTACTGTACAGAAATACAGCTAAAAGGGCTGGGGATCTAGCTCAGTGGTCTAAGCGCCCGCCTGGCAAGCACGAGGTCATGAGTTCAATCCCCAGTACCAAAAAAAAAAAAAGAAAGAAATACAGCTGAAAACAGCTTTAGCTCTCCAGTTCAAATTCAGTGGCAGAGTAAACACCCTCAGAGGTCCTACCATTAATGACATTTAGATTCTGGATAAATCCTGCCCAAACTTCTCTTTTTCACTCTCCAGCCCAGCACAGAGACAGAAAAACAATTTTAATCGATAATAAGACCAATAGACAATGAGTACTAAGTGATAAGACAAAAAATGAGACAAAGATGGAGAATGTGATAATATCAAGAAATGAACTCTATACTTTTATATACAGCAAGGTAGTTTAATTCAACATGGAGTTTCTCTATTAAGCCTACTATCTTGAAAGAAAGTTAAAAATGTCCTAGATAAATAGCATGATTTTTATTTGAAAACAAAATAAAACATAAATTTAAATCTGTCCTAAAAGGAATGTATTCCCTATGCATTCATAATTCAATACATTAAAAATAAAACAAATATGAGGTTAAAATCATAAGTCAAGAAACCCATGAAGTCCAGTTATATTGAGAGTACATACTTAGATGTAGTATTATATACCTACCACATTTTATTAAACACATTAAATAGTTACAGAAATAAAAGTTAACTTTAGAAAATGAACAAGCAAAAAGAAACTAAAGAAAATGACTAGTTAATTTTTTAAAGATTATACATAATTTTAATAATTAAGATACACTTAGAAACTGAATCAAACTGCATAAGCAGATTAGACATAGCTAAATATACCTAAGTAACCTAAACATACTTTCTTTTTAAATTAATAAGAATGTGGTAAAGACAAGTAGCTTTCAAAAATATAAAAAACAGGTTTACAGTGAGAAGGAATAACATACTGCAATGAAACTATAAAGACCAATAAATGCTTTAAAATGTTGAAAAGTCCAAAATGTGAGAAAAGGGAAATAATTTATGACATGAGAGATCAGAAAACAATATTTTCAATGTTTAAACCAAAATGAAAATAAAGTTATCATTGTTTCAAACAATAAAATAAATTACCAGGAATTAGATATTTAACAGAGCTAAATACTAAAAATATAAGTATGACTAGGGGCATGTGTTAGCGAAAGAGTGCTTGCCTTCTGTGCACAAGGGAGACCCAGAGTTCAGTCCCTAGCACTACAAGATAAATAGCTGAATAAAACAAAATTATGAAAAAGTTGCTATTCTCAGTCATATAGAGAACATTTAAAAACTGACCTCTCACTAGTCTATTAGCAAGTTATAGAACATTCCAAGGCATTTTTACCATGACTATAAAGTAAACACTGTACTTAAATATAGCTATCAATTGAAATACAGTGTACTTAAAAAAATCTTTAAATGTCATCACTTTTTTCACTTTCTGTTAGATTGACTTAATATTTATTTATATTTATGAATTTTCATACATGGTATACATAAGTCCTGTGTCAGACAAGTATATTGCATACATCTTCTCTCATTCCATACATTATTTTTTTCACTTTGATGTTTTTGACAGACTTTTAAATTTTAATATAGGCCAGTTTGCCTTTTCTTTTATTGTTAGTGCTTTGAATGCACTGCTTAATTAATGTTTGTTCACGCTAATTTTACATGATTTCCCTGATATTTTGCTCTAAAACTTATTTTGCTTTAACAAGTAAATTCAGTTTAACTAGAATTATGTGAGGTAGGAGGCAAAATAACTTTTTTCCCATATGGCTTTCTCCTTATTCCCACTACACTCCATTGACAAGATCACCATTTTTGAAGTGAAGGGTAGTGTTGCCTTGTCATGAATCATATAACCTATTTGTGTCTGTCTGCTTCTGGACTCATTTTTGCTCTGCTGATCTGTTTGTCTTTCCTTGTAAAACAAAGAACTGTTAAGCATTTGTACTGAATTCAACATCAGCAACTTTAAGTCCTACAGCTTTCTTCTAGAGGTATCACTATTCTTGTACCTGTCCCTTTCCATGTCTGTTTGAACCAGCTTAACTGAAAAGATAAAACCTACTTGGGTTGTGGATTTAGATTAGATTACACTGAAACTGAATTAACCTGAGCATCAGTAGCATCTTTACCATGTTGTCTTTCTATCCATAACTATGAGCTCTCTCTCTCTCTCTGCCTCTCTGTCTTTCTCTCTGTCTTCTGTCTTTTTGTGTCTCTCTGTCTCTTCCACACAGATACACAACACACGCATCTATTTACTTTTGTGAATTTAGTAAACAATACATTGAAGGATTTTAGAAAATTGTCACATTTCCCAGTGTTTAGGTTTTATTTTTGTATTGCATTGGGAAGCCAAAATTAGACATGTTTGTCATTTGGAAACAATATATAGTATTGAAAGCCGTTAGGGATACTCTATATGTACAGTTATCTCTTGACCATTCACCTAGTTAGCTTCTAGCCATTCTATGAATAGTTAATTTTAAGTGCCACCTTGGTTGAGTTAAAAGAGACTCAGGTAGTCAGTAAAGTACTATTTCTTGGTGTATTCATGAATATGTTTCTGGAAGAGTTTGGCATTTGAATAAGTAAGCTGATTAAGGAAGATCCGCCCTGTGGGCAAGAATCATCCAATTTTTTCAGGGCCTGTATAAAAGAAGAAGGTGGGGAAAGATGAATTCATTCTCTAGTCTCTTGTGGAGCTGGAATATCTGTCTCCTGTCCTTGGACACCAGAACTTCTGATCTCACGCGATTGGACTCCCAATGTCATGCCAACATCTCCCCACCTCCTGGGACTTCAGGTTGGGCCTCACATTGGAAGTTTCTGTTGGTTTCCTTGTTCTCAGTCCTGGGTTTGGACACCATCATGCTCTAACTCGCAGATGTACTGCAGGACTTCTCAGCCTCCACAGCTATGCAACCCCATTCCCATTATAAGTTTTCCTCTATAAATAAATATATAGTTGCCTTGGTTCATTTCTCTAGAAAATCTGTGGCATAATACAGATTTCATATGACTAAGATTTGTCGTTATATAGTTAGTTATTCATTCAGGTTTTGCCTATAAAATTTCAGTCATCATACAGTTGTTTGTATATCCTTATACTCCTGCAGGTAGTTATGTCAGTCTCTATATTTCTATTAAATTTTATGTTTGTGTGTGCAAAATAGAGCAAGGGAAAAGTTTTATTATATAATTAAATTTTATAAAGGAAACATTATGAGTGACAGATAAATACCTGTACTATGAGGCACATGCACAACTACAGTGATGTTTCAATGCTACTCACAGTACCACATCAGTCACAATCATCAGTGGTATTGGGGAAAAGAATCAGATTCAGAAATAAATAATTTTTAGAAATAACTAATAAGATCTAGTTTCTGGTAAAACATAGACTGAGGAACTTGGAAATTAGGTGGATAATGAAGCCTAAATTAACCAATACCAAGAAAGATGAATAAGCCAGTCCTGATGACACATGTCTATAATCCCAGCACTCCGGAAGACTGAGGCAGGAGGACAGCAAATTCATTTTCTGAACTTTAATTTCCAGTTACAAACTAGAAGTTGTATAAAAGATCATCATCATTCTGTATTTTGGGATTTTTGTTTGACTTTACCTTGTAGATCTTCTATCATTTGATTACTTTTGTTGGTGGTGGTCTATTTCAGGTGTTTCCAAGAGCTGTTTCTGACTCACCATTTGATCCTTTCACTACCTTTCTATCCCTTATGTTGTAGGAAACATTTTGTTGTCCTAAATATTAAATGTGGTTACCCATGAAGTCTGATTTGCATCTGCCATTATTTTTCTTTCTTTTGGGTTTCCTTTTTCCAATTTTGAGTCTTATTATTTCTCATTTAAGTTGAATCTTTAACTTAAATGTCTGTAGATTCTAAGCTGCATCATTATAGTTAAGCAAGAAAAATTTTTAAATGATTAGATTTTCTGGCACATGACTTACTGGCTTCATCATAAAAGGATGAAATGGGCACATATTTTTTAGAGGTCTACCAAATATCTGTATTTAGAAATTTGATTTTTGTTTGTTTGCTTTGTTTTTTGGTTTTCATTTTTTATTACTTAGTTTTTTAGACCAGAATTCTCCAACCATGTGCCTGAACTCACATTTTCAAGATGAAAACGTTCTCGGAGCTTGTCAGAAGGGGTTTATGTCTCGCAAATTTGCAGGTATAGACTTTAACTTTGCTCCTCTCTTAAGTCATGGATCTCAAACCTCAATGTTTTATACTTGGTAACCCCAAATCCTGAGTTTCATTAGGGATATTGAGTATAAATTCTGCTTCTTACCAACTGTCTCAGCACGCATCATATACTGGAGGCCACTATTTTCAGAAAAATAATTTGTCTTCTGTTCCTTTCCACTTTATTTTTCTACTTACTGACTTGTACTATCTCCTCTTGTTATTAATATCTTTGTGTGTTTTTACCTTTCCTACCAATTTTCTATTATTTGAATGGAATCTAGAAAGGGAAAGAATATAAATATAGGAGATATGATCAAAATATATGATGATTATTTAAATAAAAATAACGGTTACAGTAAAAGATATATTGCTATTTATCTCCCTCAAAAATATTCTTCTTGACTTATAATATCCTTATCCCATTGGTTTTATCCCTTTCTGTAGCATTTCTATTGTAGAAGTACTCTTTCATGAGTGTCTTTTTAAGGTGTGATTAAAAATTATAGTGAATGCTGCTGCCCAGTGCCAGCGAATGGAAAGCCAAGCTAATGAAAGTTGCTGTGTGTCCTCATTGACTTCATTCACCAGGTCATGCACCTTGTAACTTCTGATTCTTTCCCAAAGTCAAAATGAACATGAAAGACAAACATTTTGAATCAATTCAGGATATTGAGGCAGCCACAACAAAACTTCTGAACTACTTCAGAAAGTGGCAAGAACTATTCAATAAATGTATTGCAAGCAAAGAGGAGTACTTTTAGAGGTATTAATTGCAATACATCTTTCACTGTACTAACTTTTTAAAAAATTTAAACACACCATATTTTTAGATTATAACCCACACATAGCTAACTCATGTTCAGTTATTCCAAAGATGACAGTGAGTTTACAAAATCACTTATTTTCCAGTGAAAATTTAACCTTTAAAAGCTGAAAATCAAAGAATCTGTCCTACCTGTCTCAGAGGCCTATTATGACTTTTATAAGTATATAAATAAGGAGGTATTGAACATTCAAGTTACATTATCTTGAAACTAATCTGGAAACAAACCATCCATATTTCAGCAGATATGGCTTAAATTGCATTCTCAATTTGTGAGTAAAAATATGAATTGTGTCAGCATGAGACGTTTACAGGTTCTCATAGAATATGTGTGGCCTACATGGTATTGAGGGAAAGTTTTCCAGTGGAGATATATTACCATGACTATCCCCAGAGCTTAAGCAATAAATTCCCTAAAGCCATGCACATGGCAAGGGTAAAAATCGAAGGTATCTATGATTTTATTACTTGGTTGTCACTATCCAATTTCTTCATAATTCATGTTTAACTTTTCCAAATTAATTAATTAATTAATAAAATTAGCACTGAATTCTAGAGAGGCATAGTCCTAATATTGTGAAATAATATATACATATGCATGAATATATACACAATATGAGAAGAAAAATCACTGTTTTTACCTATTTTAAGCTCTTTAGTTGGGACCATGTAAATGAGACTAAGATATGTTATAAAAAGAAGAAACAGAATATTATTAATTTGTCCCTTATATACACATCACAGTTACAAATCAGAGTACCCAAAGATAAATAACTCAAAGTAACACTTAGAATTTAAGCTTATATGATATTTTAAGCTAAAAGTAAAGGAATTTTAGGATTCTAGGCAGGAGAGGCAAGTTATGAGAAAGGAACATGGAAAAGTAAGATAAAAAAGGGTTTCTGAGCACAATTTGTTATGCAGATTTATGTTGGTCCTTCTTCCTTGATAAGCAGTGTTAAGTATCCTCCTCTTCCCCACACAGGGGAAGAGACATCTCTACAAATGGAAATTTCATTATAAATGTAAATTTCCTGTAGAAAAGGAAAACATCCACCTATTTTTAAAGCTTTTCTTGTGTCTGCATGCTCTTGGTAGCTTTTTATCTTGAAATAACCATATGCCAAAAGTGCACATTTTGGAGTAGCATATTCTGTTTTCCTCAGCACATACATTTTGGAATACTTATGCACATTTATACTGATAACTTCATTAATTAATTGAAATTATCTATGTATCTGCCACCTGTCAATATACCTTGGGGTTGGGGGGAGGAAATAGCATCAACAATTAACTAGATTGACATTAAATATTGATTTGGGAGGCTAAGGACACTCTAACCCAATTTATAATACCTTCAATTTTGAGAGAAACACAGAAGCAGGAAAGTTTCTTTTTCCCCTAACCATCTCTTCTTCAACAGTTCATAAAACCTAGAAGAAGTTTCTGGCCTTTCCTTGAAGCAGGTGTTAAGACTCTCATTTAAGAGAAGTCTTGTGTATACTGAAAGGAAAGGAACACTCTTATCATTAAAGACAAACCATAGAGAAAAACCTGAATAAATAGGTCTTTCTAAATTTTCCCCAGATAATTGTGTTTAAGTTCAATTATTATCCAATAATTATTTTCCAAGAATATCCACCTTTTTTTCATCACACTTAACATAACAAGTACATAAGCTTTCACTTTAGGATGTATCTTTATTTTCTCATGAAGACTTTCATACATTAAGTGGATTTGCATGATTTCTCTTATAAATTTGCCTTTCCACCTATACTTTCAAGGAAAACCTTCCTCTTTAAAAGACTGCTAACACACCTTGAATGCTATTTTTCTTTTTGTTTCAACCAAAGCCTTTGAAGAAAATTACAAGGACTAAATCTATGCTCAGAAATGTGCCTGCCATTTTTTTTCTGAACATGTGATTATGACCTCAAACTAAGTATACTGAAGAATGTGCCCAGCTCTGTAGGTGATGATGAAATCTTTCCTCTGCACATGTGGATGTTTCCCTCACTTTCTTTGTTGAGGAGAACACTGCTTTGCAAATTTAACTCCATTGGCCTCCTTACTTACTGACGGTATAATAAATCTTTCTTTACACTGTTACTTTCTGATTGTGTATATCAGTGTTACAGTCACCAAGAGGTAAACTCATCATTGCCTTGGAATCATCATGCACAGATTAAGTGCCAGATGCTGATCAGAGCCTGGGAGACCTGTGAGCATAACATTGGGAAATAAAGGAAGACAAAAGACAGTATTCAAGGCACAAGGGAACCAGGAGGAACCTGTGTTTAGTGGACTGGCACAACAATCTCCACGGCTACCCGCTTTCATTGGCAAGTGAGGAGCACAGGGAAAGGGCAGTGTACTATTCATGGAAAAGCAACTGCAGTAATTGGGAAACAATTTAATGAAGAACAAGTCCTTATTCATAACAATATGCGTGCATTCTTTAGATGGTCCTCACCAGATGTTATCTTGCCTTAGAAATGCTGCAGTTATGAGCTTTCTCTGCGCGGCTGGGAAGCAGGCGTCATTCCACATACTTCTCTGTTCCTAAATCAGGTCACACTAGCCTAAGAGTCAGTCACATAGCTTGGTCCCCAGCATAGTAAAATATTATGTCATAGTCTCTGGTCTCCAACAATAAGGAATTCCAGTTATTGCTCTCTTAGGACACAATTTGACAAATTTGGAAGATCCATTCTTATTATTTACTAAATGTTGACTTCAGTAAATCAATCACTTGTTTGTAAGATTTTGTTTGGTTTTAAATACACAGGAACAATCCTTAAAAATAAATTATTATTCTTCTCTTAAATCCAAATCCAGAATGAGTTATAATCAAATATGTTCAGTGATGAGATAAACACCCACTTTCAATCATTTTACCAAGAATGAACTGTTTAGAACACAAGAAGGATTAGAAGCAATTTTTTTTTTTTTTGGTACCAGGATCAATCTCACCACTTCGTGCTTACCAAGCAGGTACTTGAGCCACTGAGCTAAATCCCCGGCCCTAAAGTAACTTTTTATTGCTTAGTTTGGGGAACTTATATTTGTAAGAATGGTTAATATTGAATCTTGGAAGGAAAAACTTGATTTCCACACCATTTTAACATGATTTATTCAAATTTGATCTCACTAACTAAAATAAGGAAAATATCTTAAGTTTATGCTAGTCTTTAAAATTATGTGTAGAAATCAACACTTCTTCACATTAGAAAGGAAGCAGGAAAAGTATGGTTAGAAAAGGGTTGTTGAATAGTTTGTGATGCAGATTTTGATGATGCTTTCTTCATTGGTTAAGAGTTGTGGTGTTTTCCTCCTTCCAGTTCAGAGCTTCGGGTAAGGACCAGGGTACAAGTCTATCATTGAATGGACAGCTAGCATGTCTGTCTTTTCAAGAAGTTTACATATCAACTCAATTACTATGATTCTAGGAATCAGTTGAACAATCCATTAAATTTAACTACAGGAGATACAATGATAAATATCCAGAATAAAAATGAAAATAATTGCAAAATCACACTTTTAAGAAATTATTTACTTTATGAAATACTGTGAGGCAGAATTCCTATTACATAATTTATTACACTATAGCTGTACCTGTTTCCTGGAAAGCATTCATTTATATACCTATTTCCTGTGGCTTTTAGCACTGCAGTTGTTATTTCTAATTTATTTGTTTATTTGATAGCTGAGTGGTTTAGGTTATTTTTCACTGTATTCTGAAAACTAAAAATAAGTAAATGTTATTAATTCTGCACAGTAAAAGAAATTGAAATGGGATAAAATAAAGAACTGGGTTGTGTTTTATTTCCAGTTGCTGAAAGGTAACATTAGAACTTGAAATTTTGGAAATCATAAGAGTATCTCTGTTATATATGATAGGCCCTTAGGACTAAACCTGAGAATATATCAGCATGAAGTTACTCAAGATGAGGTCTGGTTACCCAAAGGGATCAATCCAGTAATTGGAAGCCTTAGGTTTTCAACCCATAATTTCAGTCTAACTTTAAAATGAAAAGAACAGGCAGGAAAGCTGAAGATTAAGCAGATTCAATCATGCCTACTTGTGTTGGTCAAATTTTCTTTTCTATGACAAAATGTCTGAGATGTAAGAAAGAAAATTTGGGATCATGGTTCAGAAGTTTCAGTTCACTGTCACTTGGCCTTGCTACTTTTAGGCCTAAAGGACATAATGGCAGAGGAAGTCTCTTGGCAAGAGAAGAGAGAGAGGGCCGAGTCCTAGCACCAGCACTCCTCAATTAGGTATTGGCCTACTTCTTCCACTAGGCTTCACCTTCTAAATTTTCACCACCCAGTGATTCTTTAATGCCCGAGCATTTGGAGGACACTTAAAATCCAAACTGTAGCACCTACACATGGAACTCTCAGGAAAAGCTCTGAAAAAGCTCGAGTGAGATTTGCTTTATGATTCTTCCCAAACTTCACCTTATATGTCCCTTCCTTTAGCAGGTTTTGATGTGTATCTTTTTCTCTAATGAAACTGTAGTTATAAATGCTGTCCTTTTCAACATGTTGCCAGTCATTCTGACAAATTATCAAATCTGAAAGTGTAGTGAGAACCTCCAAATTTGTAGCTAGCTCGTATTTTAAAGAGGATAAAACAGACTAAAACCAATCAAAACAAACCAGTGTAAGTAATACAGGATTTCGAAACATTATGAAATCAACACTAGTTATCATACTGCCTCCTGATGTCTTCAAAATAGCTGCAGATAACTTTGGACATAGTAAAAATCAAACAGAGCAGAATAGAATAGAAATGATAAAAACAAAACAATGGATGCAATTAAGGACTTCAAAACAAGCCAATAGTAAATCCAAAATTACTATCATAATATATCTCACTATCTTTGAAATAGATGCTGCCGTCGGATTTAACATAATCAAATGAAACAAAAGTGAGTAAAACCCAACCCAACAAAACAATAGAAACGATATAGGACTTCAAAACAAGACCATAGAGAATCAACAATGGCTACAACCCTCAGAAGGGGATCCCCCACTAAATGTCAAACTGTGCACTACGGTCCTCAAAACAAATGATCAGACCACAAGCCCTAGACCTACAATGTCAATGAAACACCAAAGCACCACAGGCATCTAATTGCATTTCACCTAGATAGCTATCATCACAACCTGTGTTTCTCCAAATAAGCCGGTCACTTAAGGTGTGGGGTTGGGGGTGGGGATTGAACTTCTTGTTTTCCAGCCCGTGCACCAGAAGGGGCTGGGATCTGGTTGTTCCCAGATCAGTAACGGCCCACGCATGGCACTGGTTCCCAGACTGGGCTTGCTTGCTGGTGTAGCTAACTTGTAAAAGCAAGGATGGCCTGTGGACCTCCAAACTTGTGGCCGACGTCTCAAGTAAGGTTGACTTGTGGACAACTGCACCCTTAACTGATGTTTGACCTTCCTCCTCATAGTTAGTTTTAGAAGTCATTTGGAAATGGAGGTTCATATCTGTTTGAACCATCAAAAACTCTCCTAAACTCTTCTTTTTGTGAAATTAAGATTTTTCTAAGCTCCAATTTCCCCTTTTAATATTAGAGAAATATATACTTTCTTTAGTAAGCTCATCACATTGCCTGATTTGATTTACTATTGGTAAGGGCCGGGGATTTAGCTTAGTGGCGTTATCACATGCCTGGCAGGTGTGAGGTCATGAGTTCGATCGCTGGTACCAAAAAAAAAAAAAAAAGAATGACCTTGATTTACTAATGACCACAATCTTTATTCTAGACAAGCTCTAAATTAGAAAATCATATGTGTCT
>RJWT010047241.1:0-11335 GCA_004365215.1 Cuniculus paca | reverse complement strand
TCCCACAAAACTATGTTTCAAAATTTATGATGATTATCTTTGACAAAGGTGCCAAACACATTCACTGGAAGAAAGACGGCCTCTTTAATAAATGGTGCTGGAAAAATTGGCCCTATACATGCTAAAGATTAAAACTGGACCCATATCTTCCACCATGCTCTAAGCTAAAATTGGAATGGATCAAAGATCTTAATATTAAAACAGAAACATTAAATCTGCAGGAAGATAGAGCAGGTAAAACTCTTGAAGACATTGGTGTAGGCAAAGACTTTATGAACAAAACCCTGATTGCACAGGAACTGTCACAAAGAATCAACCACTGGGCTCTCACCCTACCCTGTGAAAAGCTTTTGCACAGCAAGAGAAACCACCAACAGGGTGAAGAGACAACCCACAACAGGGGAGAAAATGTTTGCCAGCTGTACCTCAGCCAAAGGATTACTACCGAGAACATATAAAGAACTCAAAAATATCAGTCCTCCCAGATTTAAAGACCCAATCCAAAAATGGGCATCTGAGATGAATACACACTTCTCAGATGAAGAAATATATACAGCAAATAAATATATGAAAAAAATGTTCAACATCACTGGTCATTTGAGAGATGCAAATTAAAACAACACTGAGATCCCATATCAACCCTGAAAGAATGATTATTATCAAGAAATCAACCAATAACAAATGCTGGAGGGGTTGTGGGGGAAAAGGAACCCTTCTCCACTGTTGGTGGGAGTGCAGACTGGTGCAACCACTGTGGAAATCAGCGTGGAGATCCCTCAAAAAACTAGGACTAGAGGGCCTAGGGATTTAGCTCAGTGGCACAAGTGCCTGCCTGGCAAAAGGTTGTGAGTTCAATCCCTGGTGCAGAAAAACAAAACAAAACAAAACAAAACAAAACAAAACAAAAGCTAGAGCTCCCATTCAACCCAGCTATTCTCTTCTGGGTATCTTCCCAAAAGAATTAAAAGCATCATATCACAATGAAATATGTACACCCATGCTTATAGCAGCACAATTTGTAATAGCTAGATCTTGGAAACAATGTAAATAAAAAAGGTGTGGCTGGATGTGGTGGCTCACACCTGTAACCCCAGCACTCGGGAGGCTGAGACAAGAGGATCATTGTGAGTTTGAGGCCAGCCTGGGCTACAAAGTGAGCTCAAGGCCAGCCTGAACTACATAGTGAGACCTTGTCTCAAAAAGACAAGGGCCAGGGGTCTAGCTCAGTGGCCTAAGTGCCTGCCTGGCAAGCATGAAGTCATGAGTTCAATCCTTGGTGCTGCAAAAGAAAATTTAAAAAAAATAAAAAAGATGTGATATTTTTATACAGTGGAGTACTACTCATTCATAAATAAGGATAAACTGGAGACTTTTATAAGTAAATGGATGCAACCTGAGGCCATACTCATAAGTGAAATGAATCAGACATATGTAAACATTGTATTATTTCACTAGTGTGAGAAGCTGAAAGAAACAACATATGTATATGTATATAGAAAAGACAGTGAAGATAGTTATACTACTGATTTCTCAGAGTTCACTGAAGAGAAGGATTTGTGCAGGTATTTTTCAGACAATTGAAGGCAGATGTCTTGTGCTCTGGGTGACTGATTTGGGGATGGCGATGCGCAATGTGTGTACCACATTGTTGCCCCTGATTGAAGTGTTTTCAATTTTTTAATTTATTTTTTGCTTGTTTTCTTTTTTTTTCCTCTTTGAAACAAAATGGATTTGTTAAAAAAAATTTATGGTGAAACGAGGACATTCCACGGCAAGGACACATTAGGAGGTACATAAACACCTCACCAACTCTCCAAAAAGATACTCAAGAATATCCATGACAGAGACAACAAAGCCAAAGATCCAGATGGAATCAATATATCAAGCAAGGTGAGTTGTTAAACAAGAATGGGGAAATTAAGGAGTCAACAACAGAAAAAGAACGTAAGAACAGGAATAAGTCAATGCTTTTCAGTAACAACTATCATCATCATTGGCCTCACTGCCCCAGATAAAAGACGCCGATTGGCAGACTGGATCTGAAAGCAACATTGAAGAGTCTGGTGCATTCAAGAAACTCATCTAATCCAAAAAGAAATTCAGAAACTAAACATCGAGGGCTGGAAAACAATGTTCCATGCACCATGAGCCGCAAAGTAAGCAGGGCTGAAGTGGGGGACCACAACCTGAGACAGACGGGCCCCTGGAAAAGTGAGGGCACCTCACAAACCCACAAGCCCTAAAGCTAGGTGGAGAAAATTTTGACTTCCTGGATTCCAGGATTTCAGACCCTGGGAAGAAACCACTCATTTAAAAATACAGATGAAGGCATCAAGCTGGCAGAGGGGTGAGCAGCAGCAAAATTCAGCCTCGCTGAGACTTGGAATCCAGACACTGGAGAGAAACAACATGAGGAGGAAGAAAAAGAGAAGCACACCTCCAAGGGCTGGAAAGGAATTGACAGGAAAATGAGAAGTTACAGAGAAGCTTGCGAGGTGGACCGCAGTATAGGGAAGGACACCTAAACCCTCTGTTCTCTCCTGGGCTCTCAGCCTGGGGCTCACAGGGAGGGGAGCCTGGTTCTGCAGGATCAGTGGGTGCTGGGGGCTCTAGGGAGAAATGGCAGAGGTAGACTGGGCTGGCAATGCGGGCTCCAGGGGGAGTCCACAGTTGTGACCTATAGGGACAGCATGGGGCTTTATTCCAAGGGGACCCCCTCTGTGGATCCGATAGACAGCACAATCAACAAAGAAACATTAGAGCTAAACCAAACCTTCCAACTACTGGACTTGATCATTAGCTATAAAGTGTTCCACCTGACAGCAGAGTACGCCTATTTTGAAGCAGCCATGGGACTTCCTCCACAGCAGACCACACGCTAGCCCACAAAGCAAGCTTAAGTAAGTGCAAAAGAATCAGAATCATCCCATGCATATTATCAGATCATATGCAATGAAACTAGAAATCAATGCCAAAAGAAACCACAGAAATTATACAAATGCGTGGAAAATCAACAACACTCTCCTAAATAATCAATGGATCACAGAAGAAATTACATAGTTCATACAACCAAATGATAATGCCAATAAAACATAACAGAACCCATGGGACACGACGAAAGCAGTCCTAAGAGGAATGTTTATACCTGTGACTGCCACAGCACAAAAACAGAGCAAGCCCAACCAGGCGTAGTGGTGAATTGAAGAGATAGTTCCTCAAAAGAGTAAATAAAATAGACAAGTGAATATTACCAAGAAAAGGCCAAAATCGATGCAATTAGAAATAAAAAGGTGAGATCACAATGGACACTGCTGAAATCCAGAAGATCATTAAATGACTTTGAGAACTGTACTCTGAGAAAATGGAGAATTCAGAAGAAATGGACAGATTCCTAGAGACACATGAACTACCAAAGATAAACCAAGAAGATAGAAAAATTCCAAATACTCCAATGTTGGGCAAAACAATTGAAGAAGTAATGAGAAACGATTAGGAAAAGCCCAGGTCCTGATAGATTTACTGCAAAATTCTACAACTCCACCCCCGCCAAAAAAACTCAGCTTTACAGAAGATTTAATACCCGTACTCCTCAAGCTCCTTCATGGCATCTTAAGGGAAGGAGAACCCCCAAAGTCATCCCTGGAAACTAGCATTACCCTGCCTCCAATACCAGACAAAGACCCAACGGGAAAGAGAACCTCACTGTTGGTGGGAATGTAAACTCGCACAATCGCTATGCGAATCAGTGTGGAGACTCCTCAAAAAACTAAAAACAGAAATTCCATTTGACCCAGCTCTTTCCCTTTTAGGTTTCTCTTCCCAAAAGAGCTAAGGACATCCTGTTACAGTGATGCATGTGTACCCGTTGTTATGGTTTCTACCTAGAGGTGCCCCCAAGCCTCATGCATTGGTAGGGGAGGCACTGGGGAGATGACCGGATCACGGGGGCACCCACTGATGAGTTTATAGCTAAATGTGATTTTGGAGGTGAAGCCGGTTGGAGGAGGTGGGTCATTGGAGATGTGACCTGGAAGGGATATCGCCTTCCCTTCTCCCTGGATCCCTCTCTCTGCTTCCTGCTTCCATGTCATGAACCTTTTCTCCTCTCCTCTACTGCCCCACCTTGGAGCCAGCTGACTATGAACTGAAATGTCTACAAGCTGTGAGCCAGAACAAAATTTTCCTCTTTAGAACCATGGACGTCCAGCGTTGTGTCCCAGCATTGAGGACGTAACTAAGACACCCATGTTCGGCCGGGCGTGGTGGCGCGTGACTGTAATCCCAGCACTTGGGAGGCTGAGGCAGGAGGATCTTTGCAAGTTCAAGGTCAGCCTGGGCTACAGAGTGAGTTCCAGGTCAGCCTGAACTGCATAATGAGACCCTGTCTCAAAAAGACAAAAAAAAAAAAAAAAAAAAAAAAAAAAAAAAAAAAAAAAAAAAAAAAAAAAAAAAAAAAAAAAGACACCCATGTTCATAGCAGCCCAATTCACGATAGCTAAATCTTGGATGTGACCTATGTGCCCGTCAATGGCTGAATGAATAAAGAAAACATGGAACTTATGCACAGTGGAGTTCTACTCTGCCATGATAAGTTTGAGTCACTGGTAGAAAAATGGATGCACCTACAGATTATAATGTTAAGTGGAATAAATCGGACACACGAGCCTGACTATCACATGGCCTGCTTTACATGAGAAACATGAAGTATAAATAAATTAATGAGCAAAATAAAAGATAAAAGGAAATGGGGAGCTAGATCTTTTACAAATGAGACCAAGATCCCGAGATGGAAGGGGGAGGGGACAGGGATATTTAAAAAGAATTAAGGTGTGTGAGGTACACGTACCGACTACCCACAGTGAATGTAATCATGTACCTCGAACATGAACTAGTAAAAAAGAATCAAAAAGTTCTGGGAGTATAGCTCTGTGGTAGAACACTAGCCTAGCAAGTGAGAGGCCCTGAGTTCAATCCCCCAGGACTGCAAAGGAAACAAACAAACAAACAAACAAACAGAAACATAAGGGCAGGTATCTGGGGAAGGGTAGAAGACAAGTATTTCCCAGCATGCGCAAAGGCCCTGGGTGGGAGTGTGTGGCTCTCTGAGAACCGGTTCCTCTCCAGGTTCTTTCATGAGAATTTGCAGACCTAAACCACCTGAGGCCAGGGAGCTGGTGCTGGCAGGGGGTTTGCCATGCTGTGCTCACGGAGCTTTCTGGGTGCTGAGATGCTTCTCCTGACACCAACCCTAGCCTGCAGAAACTCCAGAAATCACTGCCTTGAGTGGCGTGCCCCTTTTCTGAAGGAAGTTGAGGCAAGCAGGGTCACACACAATCCGGCCAATGAGGCATCAGCCTAATCCCTTTCTAGGTTCCCAACCGCAATTCGAAGGCTTCAGTATTCCACAGAGCAAGAGGGGGGCACAGGTCTCATGAGTCAGACAGAAAAACTGAGGTTCGCCAAGGTGACTATGTCTGAGATCACACAGCCAGAAAGTCCCAGAGTTTTGACATCCGGGTAGCCAACCCCAGAGCCTACGTTCCTATCCAGTGGAACCCAGCCAGGTTCTCTGACATGCAGCCTCCTGTCTCCTCCATTACAGTAGAAGTTCAGCCTGCCACGCACCCTTCAGGAGGGTGCCCATCCCTGCCCCAGGACTGACTTCGCGAAGGCCCACCCCAAATACTGCAGGGCCAAAACGAGAGGACAAATGGGGCCTCCATGGCTCCAGGCCACCTACCTAGAAATCAGCCCTCTCATCCCACCTGTGCAAACCCCATCCACACCCGAGACACCTCCAAGCAAACAGCTCTGCCCCTCTTCGGGTCCCCTCCTGGGCGTGCAGCCCTCCCTGGGAGGAAAGGCCCTTGGCAGAGACGCTGTGTGGGGGTGGGCACTGAGCTCTTAGGTTCCCAGAATGTGATCCAGAAACAGGGGTCACAGGCTTGGATAAGACACCCCCTGTTGCCACAGGCTCCTCGCCCCACAGGGACAGTGCAGGTGGAGGAGGAACAGGGCAGGCCCCAGTAGCTCCAATGCAAGGGGGTCTTCATCGCAGACAATTCTGGGGTTACCACTGGCCCCCAAAAGCCTGCTTCCCAGCAGGGTTAACGCTACACATTCTCTGAGCCACTGTGCAGATGCTACCCACACTAAGTCTCTTCCTTGAGCTCTTACCCGAGAGTGACTCCCCTTTCGCCACCAAGTCAACCAACCCCCACCTCAGGCTGCGTCCTGACTTGCGCAAACCACAGGAGGCAAGGCACTAGGCCAAGTGAGTCAGAACTCGGGGTGCTGGGCCCTGGGAGGCTGCTGAGCTGTGTCCAAGGGAGCGAATCAGGCAGGAGGGTCTCAGGTCCTGCGTCCCCTCTCCGGGCAGCGCATTTGAGTGGTGGCAGAGCACAGGGAGGAGGCCCGGATGCCCTTGTGGGAGGAGGGGGTCGGGTAGCAGGAAGGAAACTGGTCTTTTCCAGAATATGTAAATGCCCCCTGCAGGGCCACACACTGCCTACAAAACAGATGCTCACTGTGCATTTGCAGAGTGAATATCTCAGAGACACCCCACCCAAACCAGGGATGCCTTAGAAGCCCCCAAGGGGAGGCCCACAGGGGGAGGAGCCCTTCAGCTAGGCTGAGCCCATTCTGAGCTCCAGGACGCAAGTCGGGACTGATCTTTCCAACCCTCAAGGGCTTTTGCGCAGGGGTGTCCCCCCTGCCCTGGTCAGAAGGTAAGAATGAGAAAGCTCTGAGCCCTGCCGAGACATAGCTACATCATCTTGCAAGTCCTTTCCCCCTCTGGGCCTCTGTTTCCGTACTGGTTAAAAGAGCAGATTGGACATCTGGGAGTGAAGAGCACATCTGATCTCAGCATGGTGCGGTCTTGACCTTTGGGTCCTTGCTCAGTGGCCCTGCCCACCTACACCCTGGATCAGTGTAACTGCTCGCCTCAGACCTCTGTACCACTTCCGCTCCCAGCTTGGGCAGCAAGCAGAGGCCCAAGCAGGTCTCATTCCTTGGGTCTCATGCTGTTACCGTCTCTGCCACGAGTGCCCGTTGGTAACCTCCAGGCACCATAATTAACATCACCTTCGCTAATGCCAGGCTGGTTGACATTTATAGGCTTGGGAAGAGAACACCTTAGGAGAATGGTGATGAAAACCGCTGTCTTCTCTACCACGTTGGCTTTCTGTGAACTGATTTTTCCAGAGAGCTGGGCTAGGGAGAGGGCGGGGGAAGGTGTTGCTGATGATGGTGGTTGGCTTTTCTTTGTTTCAGGGAACTCTTCCCTGGCTTTCTGAGATTCTTCCCTGCTGCCCCAAACAAGAGCCGCGCATGATTTTGCCTTTGCTTGATGAGTCCGGGCCATAATAAAAGCCGCAGTGACCGAGTTCAATCTTAATACTATGTGTTCATTCTTGGCTGGGCTACAGTTCAAATGGTTCCCCCAACAGTTCACCTGTTGGAACGAACCGTGCATTTCAAAATAGCTATGAGAGAGGACTTTGAATGTTCCCAGCTCAAGGAAATTATATTTGGAGACGATGATTACCCTGACATGATCGGTCTACATTCTATATAGGTATTAAAATAATGCATTGTATCTCATGTATGTGAACAATTATTATGGGTCAATTAAAAGTTTAAAGTCTGTGTTACAAACATAACACCCAGATCCATGTTCGTGGTGTTTGGAAGTGGGGCTCCCGGGAGGTAATTAGGATTAGATGAGGTTGTGGGGTGGGGCAAAGTCCCCACAATGGCATCAGTGGCTCTGTAGGAGTAGGGAGAGTCCCCCCCCCCGGCACGCTTGCTCTTTGTTGCCATGCGATGCCCTCCGCCACATTAGCACACAGCAAGAAGCTTCTCCCCAGGTGTTGGTGCCATCGCCATCTCGCACGGCCCAGCCTCGGGAATAAATAAACCTTCATTCTCTATAAGTGATCTGGTGTCAGGTTCTTTGCTAGAAGAATAGAAGCTGAACTAAGATGGATGGTTTTCACCCTTTACTGAAAAAAACCAGTCTTTTTTGGTGTGTGTTTTCTCTCTGCTCATGGACAGTGTCAGCTGTCTCTGATTTCACGGGTCCTGGCCACCTCTTGACTGTTAGATATCTTCAGGTCTGCATTGCAAACTCAATGAGTCAATTCTTTCTGGGCAAGATGCTGTCCTATGAATAGAGCTCATAGTAGAACCACAGAAGGCTTCTGGTCTGTAGCACTTATTGGCTGTGTGACCCTGAGGAAGATCTTTCTGTGACTTTAGTTTTCTGATCCATAAAGTGGGACTAATAATATCTGCCTTCTAAAGTTATTACAACTAACCCAAAGGTTATATGCAATTAAAGCCTTTATCATACTGCCTGGCAATAGTAGTAACTCAATAAATGTTATTTGGTTCATTCTTTAGTATTAGTCTCATCTGAATTTTGGACAGCGATGTTGTTAGATAGGCACCTGCATTCTATATGACTGTAATGACTCATTTCCAGAGAATGCTTTGAGCTTCAAATAACAGAAAGTCCCACTAACAGTGACTTAAACAAATAAACATTTTAAAAGTATATGACAAGAAACACACAGGCAAACTACTGTTGACAGTTTTTCAGTGGCTCTGTGATGTTAGGACTAATGTCACTTCAGTGCCTTTGGCTCTTGCCTCGTGGTCACAATATGGCCACTGCAGCTCCAGATATCCCATTCACTTCCAAGGCAGGAAGAGGGAGGTAGGCTGACATTGGTCGTGTCTACTTTCCCAGAAGCACCTCATATTTCCTTTCGCAGTAGATTCCCCTTTGGTTTCACAGTCTGAAACTAGGTCACATGGCCATCGCCAGGTGTAAGAGATATTAAAACATAAGAAACAGGGTGTGATGATGGACTTAGATCACCATCACGTCTCTACTGAGACTTAGCACTGTCTTTTCCTGCCCCCTTTCCCTATCCAGAATTCTGTTGTTGGTGAGAAGGGGACACAAATATTGGGTCAGCTGCTAACACTGTCTAAATGTAGTGTTATGTTGGGATCTCGGTGGCCCCCAAAGGCCTCCGTGTTGAAGGGTTGGTCCCCAGCCTGTGGTGTTACTGGAAAGTGCTAGACCCTTCAGGAGATAAGACCAGTGGGAGGAAGTCTCGTCATGGGGAAGGGAGGCAGGGACACCCTGGCCTCGCCTTCTCTTTCTTTGCTTCCCAGCCTCTATGCGCTAGGCAGATTTGCTGCACCTCACCCTCCCCACCAAGATGCCTGCGTTGCCACACGCACACAGGCACCTGACCATGGACTGACCCCTGAAACTGTGAGGCAGGGTAAACCTTTTAACTGATTTAAAGATAACAATGCGCAATGTATGTACCATTGTTGCCCCTTAATTATTGTGGTTTGAAATTTTGTTTTTTTTTCTTTTTTAGAATAAAATAAAATTTAAAAAAGACTGCGAATCAGGGCAGATGAAGGTCTCAGGTATATGAGCTCACTGTCAAAAACCATCCTACCCTCCACAAACTGCAAAAAAAAGAACAAACCTTTCCTCCTCATAAGCTATTTACCTATGGTTTCATAACTGCAGCTAAAGCTGACTAACACACCCAATAACTATTTTTTGGCCTTATTTTGGATATTTTGATTACAAGCGACAGAAACCCAAATAAGACAGACTTACGCATAAATACATAAATGGATAGATAAAGAAATAGAAAGAAGGAATGAAAACAATAAAAGAAGTAAAATTGGCTCATCTCCTTAAAACTTCTAAGAATGGTTTGGTATTAAATCTGAGGCCAAATGGTCAAACGATACTGTCAGGAGACGCCCTTCTGTGTCTCTAGGCTTTCTCTTTGCTTTTGTGGACATTATCAGGTAGGTTTCCCTGACGGTTCCTGGGAGCTCCACGCTCACATTCCCCCAGGCTCTTGTCCAGCTGAAGAGAGCCTTCTTTTCCTGCCAACATAAGAAAAAGACCCAGGATGAACGCTGATTGGCTGTGACTGGGTCCAAATCCATCCCTGAGCCAATCACAGTAACTGCAGGGAATTCAGTGCTTGATTGGCAAAGCCAGGACTCACACCCAACTCTGGAGCATAGCCCAAGTGCGCTTCCCCCAAGTCAGTGGTTAAACCTAAAGGCTAGAGCACCATGGACCCCTCATGAAAACCAGAAGAGAACCAGAGGAAAACAGAATATAAAACTTGGCAGCTTTTGAGGTACTTTATTCCATTCAGACATGAATTAATTGGGAAATACAAGGAATCTGGCCCCATTTTTGCAGTGAGAAAAATGGTCATAGAGAGGTAAAATGACAGGGTTGGAGTCGCTCAGCTCACAAGTGTGTAGGCTGAATCTTGCATCTCTGAGTTCTTGGTGTTTGCCTAGACCACACCTGACAGAGACAACTGGTCAACCCAGGGATTATTCAGGAGCCTTGGACTCATGGGACTCACTAGACAGAGAGTTGTAATAACCCACTGGCCCCATTCCTCCTTTATAAAGTACCTTTACCTCTGCTACTTTTTGAAAGCTTTACACCCTTGAGGAAGGCAGCCCAAAAATTGGTGCTTCCACTGAAAGGACAGGAGAAGGCTGAGAAGGGATGAACCAACCAGCTCAGAAAGCTGCAGAAAATTAGGTCATACCCAGGCCAGAGGAGTGACCACTGGTAAATGCTGTCATTTCTCCAGCACCCACTCTGCACTCTACCCTGCGTGATCGCGTTCATCTCTCCACGCCACTGTGGAAAAGATACTTCCAACACTACCATGTTACACACAGGGAGCTCAAGTTCAGAAAAGTTAAACAACTCGCCCAGGGCTACATGGTTAGTAAGGAGAGGAACTGGGGCTTCAGGCCAGACCTGTTAAAAAAACTGAGCCCCGAAATGAAAGGGTTCCAGCAGAGCTGGGTTCTTAGGAGGCTCTGGGAAGCTGTCCTCTGGGGCCCCTGGAGTTCCTGATGCAGGCGGCCAGGAAGGCAGCCAGAGGAGCCAGTCCCCCTTCCTGCCTGGCCCACAGCTGTAATCACACCCTCTCTGCTCCTGTGCTATCTGTTCATGACAGTTCTCACCCAAAGGACTGTCCCCAAACTCCAAAGATCAGCCCAGGAGAAAGGACTTGACTGGGGGAATTGGGAAACCTGCCTCTGAATTTCTCCTTAACTTTCCGGGTGAACCTGAGAAATGTTTCCTGCTGGAGCCTCGGTTTCCCTATCTGGGACAGGAGCCCCCTGGACTCAGCACTCTCTGAAGGTGAGTCTTGCTCCAGCTTGACTGCGTCTCAGGTTCCAAGATTTCTCCACCCCTCACGGTAGCTTCAGATTTCTTGCCTGGGGGTAGAGCAGGGCAAGCTGC
>RJWT010047240.1:0-11332 GCA_004365215.1 Cuniculus paca | reverse complement strand
AACTGGGGAAATACCCGTATGCCATAATTTGAAGACCACATAAGCATTACCACAAGCCTGCCTGCTTGGAAGTCTTTCCCAGAGAATGGATCACAAAGGCAGGGGCATTATTTCCAAAGTAACCCAGGTCAGAGGCTTGCAATAGAAATGACCACTGACTTAAAAAACACCTGATGTTTGTTACAAATTCCTGCTACCCCAAGCAAAAACAGCAACAGGTAACATTTGCTGAACATTTACATGATGCCTGGCATTGTGCTAAGTGATGAGCAAAAATTCTTACTTAATTCTAACTACCAGCCAGGGCATGGTGGTGAACGCCTGTATCTCAGCACTCTGAGAGGCTCGGGCAGGAAGGTTGCAAGTCCATAACCAGCCTGAGAAATCTGATAAGACTGTCTCAAAATAAAAAATAAAAAAGGGCCAGAGATGTATTTCAGTGTGAAAACCCTGAGTTCAATCTCTACTATTGCAAACATCAATCAATAAATGCTTTCTTTGGGGCACATAAATTTCTTGAAATTCTCATTTTAAAATGAAGGAAACTGAGACCTACAGAGCTAAGTGATTTATCCTAAGTCACAGTACTAGTAAATGGTGAACCAGGAGACTCTGAAGTTTCTGCTCTTAACTACAATGCAGTTTGGCCTCCCCAAGTAAAAATCTGTTGAGAGAAAGCCTAGGAGTTTGCATTTTTACATGCCCACTAGGTAATTCAAATTCATACTCCCCTCCTATAGACCAGAGATTTCCAAATAACTTAGTTGTGTTGAAGACCGCTAGGGGGCTTGTTTTCTTTAGTTTTGTTTTTCAGTACTGGCTGATTAAACCCAGGGCCTCTGCACAGAGTTGCACCTCAGCTCTTTTCTTTTCTTTTTGAGACAGGATTTTGCTAAGGTGCCAAGGTTGACCTTGAACTTGTGATCCTCCTGCCTAAACCTCTGAGAGTATTGGGATCACAGGTGTGTACGACCACACCCTAGGGGAATTGTGAAAAATATCTATTGTTAAGGACAGCTCTTCCTTACAGAAGAATTCTGATTAATAAATGTAGATAGAACAAGGGAAACAGAAAATCATCTTGAAACAAATTACACAGTAATAATCATAAGCAAGACCCACTGTTGGATGCTAAATTAATGAGTGAAAGTTTAAGGAGAAACAGACGCATGGAAATGGGATGACCACTGTTGGCCAATACTGGGCAGACCTCTGACAGTGCTTGCTCACCCATTTCAACACACAGGTGGAATATTGTACTTTTTTCTGCTACGGAAGTTCACAGGAAAAGGAGTACACCCTCCCAGGGGGAAGGCAGACTCTTCCTTTGTTCCTCTTTCCAATGTTAAATCGTTAGTCTCCATCAACACAGATAATGTTGACAAATAAAATCCATTTGATGTTCTTAGGGGCTAAGCTCTAAGATCTGGCATTTTTAGTAGGAGGACAGGGCAGAGCCAAGCAATCCCAAGTTTTCAGACTGGGTATCTAGAGCAGGGAGCACACCAAGAAGGGGGACACTGAAACCTTTTGTCCTAGGCTTTCAGACAGTGGCATGTAAGTTGCTTCTAGCAACAGTCTAGAGAAGTCTACCCCGAGTCTATTTGAGGAGTCATTTCCGAGGAGCTCAGATTAATTGTTAACTGTGTGTTTTTGTTTTTCTCCTTTCCTCAGTAGAAAATATGACAGCAAGCTCCATCCAACTTCTGGGCCCTTTTGTTTTCAATTGCTTCTTAATCCTCCATCATCATCCCTACTGCCTGTCTTTGTTTTTCTTCTTGGCAGGAGGGCAAAGATAAGCTGTTCTTGATAGAAAAGTTGACCAAGCTGCAGGAGATGGAGAAGAAAGCAAACCCCAGTGCACTTACTCTGGAAAGGAGAGAGACAGAGGTGAGGCTACATGTTGTTCTTGGGACCCTAGGGACACAGACTTGCCTCCTTTTGCAAAGTGCATCACTGAACAGGGCACCAGGCTCTTAGCATCACATAATGGTCTTTCACTTTTTGTTGTTGCAGTGCTGGTGATGGAACCTGGGGCCTTACACATGCTAGGCAAGCACTCTGCCTCTGAGCTGCATCCTTAGCTCACATAACGCATATACATCTATATTTGAGATGAGTCTCTCTCTCTTGCCCAGGTCTCAAATTCCTGGGTTCAAGTGATCCTGCCTCAGCCTCTTGACTGTAGGCACACACCATCACACCCCGCTCCTTTACTTTGTATGGTCAAGCATTATGGTTCCTAAAAATTAAATAATAATAATCATTGACTTAACACTTTCCGTGGTTGGCCTTGTTCTAGGTGCTGGGCTATTGTGAACAAAACAAAGCCGCTGCCCTCATGGAGGTCACATTTGGTTTACACGACCTACTAAAATATACAAGTACATCCTACTGAGATGAAAATTTCCCTGAAATCTTAGCCCACTATTCATAATTCAGTGCATATTCTTCCGGATCTTTCTCCCAGGTATCAGCAAACACACCTGCATCTACTAACATTTTCATATAAAAGTGGGACTATAGTTATACAAATAGTTTCACACATACCCCCCGCCATGCACATTTAACATTGTTTCAGACATTGTTTCTTTTATGAGACAGGGTCTGTCTATGTAGTTCAGGCTGACCTTGAGCTCACTTGGTAGCCCAGGCTGGTGTCGAACTTGCGATGATCCTCCTGCCTCAGCCTCCTGAGTGCTGGGATTACAGGCGTACGCAACCATGCCTGGTCATTGTTTCATTTTTGACATATTTTTTCACTCTGGATATTTGTGCTGTTTCCAGGTTTTTCAAGTACTAAAAACAGTAAACAATGAAGCATTTTTGTTATAGCCATAATTATTATTGCTGTGTTGGGGATGAACACAGGACATTGTATACACTAAGGAAACACTTTATTCACTGAGCTATATTCCTAGCTGTTTTTGTCATTTTGCGAGTATTTCTGCCCAACTACATAATCCCTAATTTTAAAATAATGGGAGGTTCACAAATTGTGCCACCCATGCAACAAGACCCAGGATCTCCATTCTTTCCCAGTGATATGGCTGCCCATTTTCCTTTTACAGCAACAAGGCCCTTTGCATCTGAAAGAAGGTGATGCTACTCCTGGTAAGTATCAGACTGACACAGAATAAGACACCATTGTATTTCCCTGAAACTATGACCGAGTCTTAAAAAGGGCTTATTTTCAGGGGATGTCTTATTTTTTCATGTATCTACATGTATTTATTCATGTATAACAATCTACATTGATTTATTCGTGTACAAAAATCCACATTTATTTAAATACAGTCATGTCATCTTATTGTGGAACAGTATTGTAATTTTCCAAACCCCAAATTCTGACTTGAATTTCTTGCATCTCCATATTCCTAGAAAAACACTGGCCCTGATCTCTCATGTCCACAATGGAACTGGGCTTAAGTGAGCACTTCTTGTCTATGTAGGCCACTCCTAGTGCATCGTTATGACACACAACATATTGAATTATGAAGATTCATATTAGGCACAACCACATCCCTCTGTTATCAAGTGTGCACATTATTTGTGTGTTGTCTGTACTCTGCTTGGTCATTCAGGAATAAGTCTAGATATTTACCTCTTATCCAGAGGTGCCTGCTTAGATATTTACAAATTATTATATTATCATTTAAGTCTTAATGTCAACAGTACTAATTATGTATTGTAATTTGATACATCTATCGTGTTTCAATGTATGTTAAATGTTTGCCTGGCTTACACTCTTAACTGGGGCTTATTTTGGGGGTAAGGCTTATATTATTAGCATCCTGGAAAACAATCATGCTAGGGCTTATTTTCCAATTAGGTCTTATTTTTTGGGGAAATGTAATTGATCCTGGTGTTATAGCCCAAAGTACAGAGGCTCAGAATTGCTTGTTGACCCAAAATGACTTATGTAAAAATCTAAGAATGATTCCTGCTTTAGAACTGACCTAAGGCAGGAGGTCACAGTGTTACCAGGACCTGGTTTCTCTGTTTGGTTCTTTTCCATATTAGTTCCTTCTGCAAACAGGTCTTTCCTATTCATGGCAAGACAGCTTTATCATTCTCATACTTTCTCAGGTTCAACCTAGTGAAAGAGGACCTAGAATTTTGCGTGTTTCACTGGATCTGATGGGGCAAGGTTACCATCCATGGACTGTTTGCTATGGCTATAGAAATATGTCCATTTCCTTGGTCATACCTGAATCATGTGTCTCAGATGTAGGTACAGGCAGTGACACCTTACGGTCCACAGAGGTGAAGAGTAGGGCAAGATGGATTCCCAAGGATAATCTGGGGTTGATGTCAGGAAAGGAATGAATGCCAGGGAGGAAACACTAGTTTCCTCTAGTCTTTTGGGGAAAGGATTTACTCATGACATCCAGTGATGGGTGTTCACGGCAAAGAAGGCATTAGACGCTACAGGATCTTTAAGGCCCACTCTTGCTCTTATAGAGATGGGGCAATGTGTGTCTGCATTAACATCTCTTTCCTATGTCAAACCCAGACCTGCGATTTAGGCGATCAGTTCAAGAAGATCATTTAAAGGCCTGATGACTGCTGTGGTAGCCAGACACCTATCTAATAATGAAAGAAGATAAAAATTGGACAAATTCTTCCATGACTCCTGGGCCTTTGACAGCTTTCAGAAGGAGAATCCGAGCCGTTAGCTGGGAGTAGAAAACTAACGCACAATGTCATTAAGAAAGTAAAACTGGGCATACCGTTCTTTCAAACCTGGCTTGCTGACTTTTCAAGACAACATACTTGGAATTTTCCTGTAAAGACTGTTAAAATATTGAAATTAGCCCAGAAAATATGGGAAGATATAACCTGAAAATGACATACTTTATCGTCAAGAAATGTGTGTCCGAATTATTGGTCTTTAGGAATCTCTCCTCCCAGACCTGGCAAAAGTTGAGAAACTGGTGAGGTGAAAAATGGTCCAGAATGAATAAAAATGATCCTTAATCAGGCACGCGAATCCTCTGAATTGTGTAACTTGCATTTGTCTGTGATTTTGAACTAAAAATGTCTCCACATCACCCAAAAAGGAAATAGAATCGGAGGTCTTATCTGTTTATTGCATATTAGGTACAGGAATCTTTGGGGCTAGACCAGGGTGGGATGGAGTTTTATGAAGTTTTATACATAAACATCAATGAAGCCTTACACTGAACCAAACATGAAGCAGTGGTGATATGTGGAAAGGATGTGTGGGTGTGAAATTAATGTATCTACACTTTTTTGCAGAATTGCCAAATGATTCACAAAGCCTGTAACTGTTGTTGAAACTCATAGGTCCACAATATTTTTAACCCTATAATAAGCCTTTCAAGGAAGTGCTTATAGTACTTATTGATACTTTTTTTTTTCATTCAGATTTTTTACTTAAGTCCTTATTTGGGCCTAGTTGAGCCAACAGCAAAGCACGCTTGGGATTGGGGTCATTAGGCAGAAAACGCCTGGCTCTCCAGAGGCCTTCTCTCAACAGAAAGGCTCTTATTATTAACTCTGCGCTGTCTCTAAGGACCATCCTGGGCTGTTGTGTGCTGTGCAGTCTCAGGAAGGACCCAGGGAAAAATTCAGTTGTCAGATGTTTTCCTTGGTTACCTTTTCCTTCTTCTCAAATTTAGTCATAATATGGCATAGAAGTACATGCATGGACATTTGTTCCACTTAATAAACTTAATTTTAAAATTCAGGGAAATTTAGGGGTAGGAGTGCAGCTCATGTGAGACAGCATGTTTCTTAGAAAAAGCAAGGCTCTGGGTTCAATACCTAGCACCAAAAGGCAGATAAGAACATTTCTTTATAAATAATGATTTAAAAATAAGCCAAGCTGTATCTATCATACTCTGACACCTATAGAAACAAAACTCAGCATGTGTCTCCACCACCTGGTCATATGGAGTGGTCTTCCAAAGCTCCCCTGCCTGGCTGATACAGGGGTGAGGCTGATGAGCCATCTGAAGCATACAGGGGAAAGTCAGGGCTAAGTGTGGGCCTGTAACAAAGGCCATCAATAGGACTGGAAGGTAGGATGGGGCTAAAGAAGGCAGACAGATTTGCCATTTTTAAATAATTCAATTTCATTTTAAACACTGCTACTTAAGTTCACAACAGAAGCCTTGAATGTTCGTGTGGGAAAGAGTACAGATATGGTACATGGTAAAGAACAGTAGCTCTGAGTCAGGGCCAGGTGGATTTGAGCCCCAGTTGTACTATGGACTCTTGAGATCCTAGGTAAGTGACTTCACTTCTGCAGAACCTGTTTCCTCATCAAGTTGAATAAGATCATGCTAAACCCTTGTATAGTTCCTGGGTTATAGCAGACAAGTAGTTGTTACGAGATCAAGCCCTACTACATCACCACCTGTGTGGTTCTGAAGGCTGCCACTCTTCACCCACAAGTTCTAGTAGTCTCATCTGTAAAATGAGAATAAACTGAGTTCTTGGAAGTTTCTCTCAGTTCTAACTGTATGAGACCCTGTGCTATAAAGCCTTCTAATAAACCTAAGTGCAACTCTGTTCCCTGGTGGTTTGTGGCTCTTACTTCAAGACACTGTCAATAATCCCTCCACTTGGTTCCACACCTTCCTCCTTTTGTGGTTGCTGCACACCAAGGCCTCACTGCATTGCTCAATGCATCTTCCCAAATTTAAGGAGCTTTAGGGAGGATGGGGGCTTGGTATGCATTTTCCTTTCTTGTTCCTTGTAATGATTTTATTAGTGTGGTCACAAGTTTGATGTCTATAGTACACTGTTAACAGAGATGAACACAAATGATTGAAATAAGTACACTGCTTAAGTATGGTAAGTTTTAAAATGTCAACTCCAAATGATCATGCAAGTCCCATGCATTTGCATCTGCATCCCCTAACTGAACAACGAACTGTGCTTTGCCTCACCGGGTCTCAGTGTTGCTGAGGCTGAGTAAGTGGGGGCTGGTGTGCCTTTGTTCAGACCCAGATTTTCAGGAGCAACACTGATGAACTCAGGCATTCTATGCAGCCTGGCAGCAACACCTGCTTTTGCTTTAAATTCAGTAAGAATGCAATTACTGGCTATTGCTTGTCAGCCACTGACCACCCCCAGGGCTGGACTAGCACAAAGGGTACTTTGATATCCCTGCATAAGGCCAATGGGCAGTTTCTGAACCTGTGTTTACTCCCCAGGGCAAAAGTCTAGTAATGAGGTTCACAGTCCTCCAACATGCTGTCTGTGATGTAACTGGAACCAAGATGGGATTCATAGTAACTTTTCTCATCAAAGGTATTGACAGTCCAACCAACAACGTAGACTCCTTTAGCTGACCACTTCTTCAGATAGTCCCTAGAAAAGGAAAAACCAATCCTGTTAGAAGAGTGACCAGGTGTCCCTAGAATCTACAATGGTTGCTGAGTATGGTGCTCACTGAGTGGCCCTGCACTGCAGTCAGAGGTGTGCTCCAAGCCCAGGATGCCGGGAGGCCTCCCTGTTGTCCCAGCTTCAAACAATTCAGCAGCTTGCTATGACCAACCCCTCCCTAATAGTCTTGACACAGCACTGGGCTTGGGCCCTGTCTGTCTTCTGTGGCCTTGTCTCACATCATTCTACCCCTTTCTTGTCAGTGTTATTGAATACTGACTCTTTCAATTCCTTGTGAGAACTGTTTCCCTTTGGTCACAACACTGGTGGTGGTTTTCCCTCCTCTGTTGCCCATACCCTTTGAATCTGAGCTGCATGAAGCCATACCCCAAGTTAAAAGTTTGCTTTCTTACTTGTCCCGTTCTCAACTTATCAGATAACTTTGTTTTCTTCCTGTACCCTCTCCATATCTTAATGGCTAACTAGACAAGTAGTTATGATGCACTGGTCTTTTTCCTGTGCACTCTTCATTCCCAGGGTATAAGGAAGGTCATGATTAAAAGGTAGTTATTGCTGGGCATGGTGACACATGTCTCCCAACGCTCTGGGAGGCTGAGGCAACTAAGTTGCAAGCTCCAGGTCAGCCTGCGTAATTTAGTGATTTGGCAAGACCCTGTCTTAAAAAAAAAAAAAATCTGGGGGCGGGGCAAGGATATAGCTTACTAAGTATACAGGAACTGGAAATAAAGTAATTGTCAAAAAATATAAATCAAAAGCTGGCTTTAGTGGCATATTCAGAAACAGCACACCGAGAGGCTGAGGCAAAAGAATTACAACTTCTGGACAGTTTGGCAAGACGCTATCTCAAGGAAAAAAGCATGCTGAGGATGTAGCTCAGTGCAAAAGCCCTGAGTTCAGTTCCCAGGGGAAGGGGAGACAGACTGGTTGGAAACCAGAAACCAGACAAACTTTCAAACAGTAAGTCTCTGAACACTCCTCTTGGGCAACCCATCGGGGCCCCTCCTATCTCCCACTCCTTTTCCCCAATAAATTTTTCTACTCTTCACTTCCATTGTTCTCTAGAATTCATTCTTCAACTTCAGAGAATACAAATTCAGTGTATCTGACATCTAGTATTTACCCAATATCGTCTTGGAGGTCCTGCCTAACTGGAAGGAGGTAAGGAGTTTGTTTTGTTCATAGATTCTGGATTATGACTCACCTAGGTTATCAAAAATTGTCATCTTCGTTTTTTAATTGCTTATGCCTTGAATTTTTAATGCCTTGTATTTGTCAATTGCTTATGCCTTGTTCTTTGTTAAAAATGATGATAAATTTAAGTTGAGAACATGGGAAAATTATGATTTTACAGGCAAGGTCTTATATTCCTGCTTTGTATATACTGCATTTGGACTTACTAGTTTCCAGATTTTCTTCTGACTGCTGTGGTTTCTTATCTTGGACAACAGTGCTAGGAAAATAGTATTAGAGTGCCCCTTAGTGGACCTCAATATAAAATACTGCAAAATGGGCCTTTTTATGAAATCTAGTTCCTATTTAGAAAATATACATGCCTATTAATAAATCACAGGACCCCATTTGCCAGTTAAAAGTCAACAGGCCGGCAACTGTTCTTAAGACTTGGGGACAGGATTCACTGGGACAGACTGGCCCTGATTGCCCCTATACACCAGAGAGAGAATGTTGAACCTGTTCTGCCTCAGTTTCCTTTCTGGTCTGATCTTCCACTGGTGAAGAGGCAATCTTAGCTCTTGAGATTCCCTATTGTTTCCTTTCTAGGCTCAGTGATGACTCATGGGCAAGTTGTCTCAATAACTCACCATGAGCATGAGAAGAAAAGACTTCCTTTTTCTGATCTCATTTCTGACCTTTTCCTGTCACTTTGTACTTTCCTTTTTTTGGAGGTATGTAAGATTAGATAGGGAGGACCTATCCAACAGCTAAGAATCTTTAAGATGAACCTGGAGAAAATGACTGTTAATGCTTAAGACAAGGAAATCATCTTAGATAAAGACAGCTCGGGCTTTTATCTGTCCCTTATAGAACTCTAATAAGTGGTCACTCTGCCAGCTAGTTAAATGCTCTGAGAACAGCGGCCACTCTTAAAGCAGAGGACAGGTACCCCAGCACCTTTCAGTTTGAAACCCACTGAAGGCATGGAACGTTAACCAGACAGGCAGCTGGTTTCCTTTGTGAAACAAAACTCTGGTTACATGGAACCAGTAAAAGCAGAGAGGAAAACTGAGGGGTCATGGCCAGGGTGCCTCTCTGGTGGGTACTCAAAGGTTCCTCAATGGAAGCTGGGCCCCGACAGCCGGACTGGGTAACCAGTAGAAGAAATCCGCATTTATCTATCATCCCTACCTGCACTCCTCACTGAGGTGAGAGGTAGCTCTCAGCAATCTTCTGGTATCCTCTGTTGCAGAGTGACCAGAGATGACACTGTTAGAGCTCTCTCTTAAGCCTCCATTAAGAGTTGAGCTATAGGCTTGGATTTTTCGGTCTGCTAGCAAGTTGGAAACTCCCCGTAAGTTTCTCTACAACTTGCTGAGTTATTTTAGAACTACCTTGTAGCCAGACTGCCCCTCCTTCCAGGAGGTCAGGCTGAGGCAACTTGCAACAACTGTTTGCCTTTTACTGAGGAGAGCATCTACCAGAGAAGTGATTTATACTTGGGCCGTACACATGCTAAGTAGGAGTAAACCGGGTTTATTCAGCCTTTCTCTTCTTTTATATGAATGTAGAAAACTAACAAATGTGCCTTTTACTAAACATGTGAATTGTGGTTGCTAGGAAGTGGGTACAAGTTTAACCTGTGAGCTTTAGAGCCAAAAATTTCAGAGTGGATTTTGGGCAAAATTTGGCTTTGTCTTGCTGCTAAGAGAGATTGCCTAGGTGAATAAATAGATAACTTGATTCTACCTATTTCTAGGGGTGATTATTTTTGCAGGCTGGGATGTACTCCAATCACTCTGAATTTGCCCCTTGATATTTTCCTCACATCTTTCAAAAAATTGGAAAGCAGTGGTTTAGATATCTTGATTATTGGTTTTGCTAGCAATGCTTCCTTCTTTAAATATGACTATTACAGCTGAACTCAATTGTAGCTGTCGCTTTTGGAAACACTTGCTAAGATTAGGAGTGTGAGTTTCCAGGGAAGGTAGGGTCACAAGCCAGTAAAAGGTGGCTAGTTTGATTTGACCTATCTTTTGGTCTCTCTCTGGACAATAGTCACCTGCTCTGGAGCAGGTCACCTTGGGGATGCCTTGAGGGTACAGAAATCAAGTAGAAATTAAAGGGATGCCAATTCTTTCTCTAGTATTTCGGATGGGGACTCAATCTCTTACTCCTTTAGAAGGTATGCTTAAGTACTAGAGAATGTTCTACTGTTACATACTGAAAAAAGAGCTGTTTAATATTTTTCTGCACTCAAACCTGGCTGGTGTAACACCCCCTCCTAGAAAGACTAAGACTGAGACTAAGACTAAAACTAAAGACAAGACTAAGACTATAGATTTTTGACCAAAGTTAATGATGTCGTCCATATGCCCTTGCTACTACTGCATCAGTATTGTCTAAGAGACTATACTCGTAATCTTATTAGTTGATCATAAGTTTGCCTCCATGTTGTACCTACCTCATGACTTTGCTCTATAAAGCTTCCTTTGAGAAGTGGGCTTTGGTGACCCATTTGGGACCCGTCCCGTCCCTCCAGAGTTATCCCTATTCCCCATTCCTTTTCCCCAATAAATTTTCCTTTTTTTTTTTTTTTTTTTTTTGGTACTGGGAATTGAACTCAGCACCTTGCACTTGCCAGGCAGGTGCTTGTGCCACTGAGGTGTATCCCTTGCTATTTTCCTACTCTTAAAAAAAAAAAATCCTCTTTTAGAGTCTGGGATGACTTGGTAACCTTTGATCTGAGATAAAATGCTCACGAATCACCTTCAGAACT
>RJWT010047239.1:0-11325 GCA_004365215.1 Cuniculus paca | reverse complement strand
TTGCTCCCTGGGTGTTGTCTTTGTACAAGACTGGTCAGTTGGCTAGCCTTTGTTGCTGCTGCACCCCTGTACTGTCCTCTTCTGGGGGCTCCCCTGTTGTAGGTGTGGTTTCTCACATGGACAGTAGGTGCTGCTGTGGGCCTACTCTCTTGCTTGGAGACAGGGCTCTGCTCTAGATCCGCTTTCTTAGGTGGGGAGGGGAGGCTACTTTGGGTCTCCTCTCTCCCCACGGCGGGAGGGTGTAGGGGGTTTGGAAACACTCTGGGTCTGTTCTCTCAGTTGGGGCTGGGTCTGCAGATGATTTTTCTACAGATCATCCTTTAGGGCTTTTCCATCTGGTTCAGCTTATCATCTTCCTCCAAGTCACATGGCTATTGTGAGACATGTCTGATGTTGGGCATCTAGCTTCCCAGCCCATTCAATCTGAAGTCAGCTGCCAGTGCTTTGTCTAACGTATCCTTAAAGGTGAACTCTCCCATCGCTGATTGGACCGGCACCATTTCAGTGCATAGTTGACTGGCTCCAAGGCAGAAGGCAGAGATGTTATGGCAGAAGGGCGTGGTAGGGCAGAGTTGCTTGGTCATAGTGGCCAGGAAGCAGAGCAGACAAAGAATGCCCACTTGATCAAATTACATGTGCATTTTACTTTGCCTAAAGACTGATTTATCATTGACACATTTAATACCTATGAATTTGTGTGCTAAAGAACTTTAATGGCCCAACAAGTTCTTATCTAAGCAGTTAAATTGTAATGACAAAATTCAGTGAAATTGGTAATTGCTTTGTAATCATTCATTATCCAGAAGCACATTAATAGTCATGGTTTTTATGTGGTTTTTGCCTTCCCACCCAGCAAATCAACATACACATTTATGGTCATGCAAAGATAATTTTAGTGTAAAACTGGGATACTTTGAGCACCATAACAAATCTTTTTTTTTTCTTTTAATACTGATTATTTCAAACCCCAAAGCTCACAGTGTTCTGAGGTTAATGAAGTATAACATTCTTATTAACCATAATAATCTTAAGGTGTTACAAAGAGAGCAGTCTTTTCTTGCCATATGATTTTCTCCCCTGCCATATGATTTTGCTGCATTTTTTAGTTTGTGAATATCTCATACATTATTTTACCATGTTTCCGAAAGTTACTTGGTGATAGCCGTATTTGCCAGAAGTTATGCTAATAACATTTACAACTGTATGCAATATCAATTCACCTCCCAAAACTTATAACTGAGCTGATTAAACCAAATATTCTAGCTCCTATATTTTGCTGGTATTTGATTTAGCAGTGCCTCTTAAGAAAAGACATAAGTTCACACAGCACTGAATCTCAAAAAGACCAAATATAAAGAAATATATGTTTGGACATTCACTTTGTAATTCAGGCAATGCAGTTTTAAGTAATCACCTGCACCCTTGTAAAATTGGTATGGTGATTCCAGACTACACAAAGAATTGATTGTACAGCAGTACCTCTGTTCACAAACACTTTTGTTTGCAGACAGTTTGGGTAGCAAACAGAATCTTTTGGCAAACTTTTGTTTTTGATTGCAAACTCTGCATCGGTGACAAACACAGTCATGGCCATCTTTCCTGCATGAGCATGAACGTGTCTTTTCCAGAAACCTGGAACAAATTAAGTTTGTGAACCGAGGTACTGTTATGTTATAAATGTGATTTAGTGCATTGATAAATAATTGAATCTTGATCTTTTTCTGTGACATGTGTTGTTTGGAGACTTCAACTAGAAAAGAAAAAGGAATTTATGAATTTAACAAAATCCTAGGTAGAGAATGTGTTTGGCTTTCCTGCCGGGTTGGATTTTTACGTTTTTTTTTTTCCTTGCTGTTGTTCGTTCCCAAGAAATTTAGTCTTTCCACTTAAATAATTTGAGGAATTTCATATACTGTATTACATCATTCACCTACAGCTGCTTTGCAAGGCCTCAAATAGTGCATGAAGTTTTTTTCTGAATCTGGAGAAAAAGCAAAGAATAGAGAAAAAAAAGAAAATGAGGAAAAATTAAACTGAATAACTCATGCAACCAACATGCTATAGTTTGGTAGCAACTACTTATTTTTAATGAGACATCAAATGTTAATGATTTGTTTTTCCTTTAGTACAGGCATGGAGTAGTCAGTTTATGGAACTTTGGTCATAGTGGAAAGGTTTAATTTGGGTCTGCTCCATGAACCTGAGGCATTTTTTTTCCAACAAGGAACTAACGAATGTAGATACAGTAGAGAAATGAACAGAGATGGCTTCAAAACCCTTTCAATCTTGGGAAAGCACCTATTAGTTTTATTATTTTAAATGCTCTTTGACTTCATTTGATTATTAATCATCTTCTTATTTATTTTTATCCCTTCCACTTACCCAGTTTTCTGTTTGGAATAATTTCTGTGTGACAGAATCTATTTGATTCCTTTTCCCTGTACCCTTTCAGTGTATTACTGAAGAGTAATTACTTATATTGAACAATTGCTCTTAAACTTATTTTACTTATTTCCTCCATAACTATTCATTTTGAACTTTAGTTTTAGTTTTTAATTTTGAACTTTAGATCACAAAGTTTCAATGAGGTTTGTTCTGAAATAAGTAGAGTGACGGTATTTGTCAGCTAGCGTGATGTATAGAGTATTAATTTTAAACTTGTTTAAGAAGTAGTAGAAATTCATGGAGAACATTTGAAAACATATATTCTCAAATCTATACCCAGATACTCTGACTTATTTAGTCAGGCCAGAGTGATCCTGGAATGAGTGTTGTGAATAATGGATAGCAGTGTTTTTTGTTTTGTTTTGTTTTAGTTTTAAGTCACCTTAAATTATACTTAAGGATTGGTTTAAAGAAAGAGGAGAAAGAAGAGTTTTTTGTTCCTCTGTGAATTTACTTCCCTAAGGTCCTGTCTTTAGTTGAACTCATTGGCTTATAAGTAAAGAAGTTGGCTTATGCTGAATTAAAATAATTTACTGGTTATCTATAGATCCATTACTAGGCATTAGGTATTACACTGGGTATGGCAGAGACTTTAAAGAATTGTAAGATATTGTACCTGAAAAAAAAGGAGAAGTAGAAAATATGTGTGTGTTTTAGACTATAGTTTTAGAGTAGAAGCTTGTTAGTGATCATTTGAATCAAGTGTGTATGTCTGGGAGAACATACCTCAGGAGAAAAAACGGCTTTCTGTGTAGTGCTCAGGAGGTACAGACCTTAGCTATCAGATTAAGGAACAGGTTTGAAGTGGGAGTTGTGAAGCAATTGCTAGAGATATGCAAGAAGATGAGGAGATTTATCAAAAGACTTATCTTGGCTTGGCATGGTGGCATTCCCCTGTAATTCTAGCACTCTGGGAGGTTGAGGCAGGAGGATCACAATTTTGAGCCCAGCCTGGGCAATGTAGTAACTTAGCAAGATCCTGTCTCAAAATTATAATTGAATGAATGAGTGGGGATATAGTTTACTTCAAAGGCCCTGGGTTCAATCCTCAATATCAGAAAGAAAGAGAGAAGAGGGAGAGGAGGAGGCAGAACAGAAGAGATGAGAAAAGAGAAGGAAAGGCAGAAAGGCAGGCAGGCATATCATGCTGGTCAGGGCCAAAGAAAGGGAGTAGTTAAATGTTGAAACTCCCATTAGAAGTTAAGTAAAATGAATACTAGAAAAATTGGCAAAGGTAGACAGCATAAATGGGGCCAGAGGTTCTCATATCAAAGTGGTAGTTTTCAAATTTTAGTTATTCATGTATCATCTCTAATTTTTAATTTCCAGTTATCTGAAAACCACACTTTTAATTTATATCTTTTAGAGGCAAAGAGAGTACTAACTCGTTTCTCAGTCCAGAGTTTAGAAAGCCTTGAGCTAGCTGACTGTGTATTAGGGTCAAGCCCATGTTCCAATTTTAAACTGACTGGCTTGATCACCAGAGACAGTGCTAGGATTTATGTTTTACTGCATCTTTCTGTGTGTATTATTCCGGTAGCATTAGCAGTTGACATTTTCTCTGAGGCTAAACACAACAGCATTTGTATATGCTGAGTATGGGTTTTAAGAACAAAGGAACTCTGTAACTCAATGCTCCAGCTACTAGACTTGAACAGAATTTTACTTAGGTTCCTTCATTCCTAATGTGTGCTGTGTCCTTTGAGATTGTGGAGACTTTGTATCCTGATCTAAAACCTCTGTCAGCCCTTTTGCTCTTCTCTTGGAAGACTGGGAGAGGAGACAGGAATATTAGGAGATTCTGAAAATCGTGGAGCCAAGATGTTTTGCCTCTGATGGTAAAGAGGAGTTAACAGTATGGGAGAAGCAACAGGCTGAGGGAAACTCAGCAGGCAACTTGGCAGTGATCTTGGAAATGAAAAAGTCCTGATAGAAACTGGGGTTCTCTATGCCTGCCATCCCCAGTTCTTCTATATGGTGAGAGGTGATTCTAAGTCTGATTCTAGGACACCAGCTCTGCAATTGCTGTAATCTCTTTGGGTCTAATTGGGCTACAGTCCTGCTTTTGAGCTTACTTAGGAAACTGAAATCCAGTTTCCTGCCACTGGGTTGCTGCCACACAGTGAAGAGAGGCAAACAGTGTCTGAGTGGGCTGAATGTCCCATGTTGGATACTGGAAGAGGTCAAGTTTGGCAGGCATGGTCCATAACTGGGGATTGACACAAATTAAGTGTATAAAACATAGGATTAAAGCCCAGGTTAGGAATTGAATTTGGATATGAATTAATAAAGGACAGGTAAGTAAGAGAAAAGTGAAATGACTGTGATTCATCACACAGGTCTTGTCTTCTTCACCTGTGCCGGTGAAAGGGTCTTCATGAGTAGGACCCTAAACCAAGGTACAGTGTTTATATAAATTAGCAGAATCACTCTTGGCTTGTTACATACCATAATTAATGAGATAGGATCAGATGTCCCCAGTTTTTCTCCCTAAAGTAATAATTGCCTTTAGATGCTGGCATCATCTTCATGAGGTTTTATAGCCTTAGAAAGTTGACATTTTTACCTATCCAAACCTCATTGAGTCAGGCATTCAGAAGAATAGGAAATATTACCTGGTTGGAATTTATATCCCAATTTCCAAATGGCTTCAATGTAATAAACTTGTAAGACATGTCAGCAAATGTGCACACACACATCACCTGAATATACACTTTCAGATTTGGCCTCTGAAGTAAATAGAAGTAGTCATTTAATTCCAGTACAACTCAGATTTTGAATGAACAATTGCATAGAAAACAATTGCGTATTACTAGTTTGAGGTAGATGGCCCAGGGAAGATTGGGAGCTACAGAAGTATGACTGGCCCATAGATAATGAGGTGCAGAGATAAAAACTTTAGCTTTAGAGATATAAAAATCAAGAAAAAATGTATTACCTCAGAATACTAAAGTAACATGAGGTTTTATAAAAATCATTTGTGTTATAAGGGGAGTTCCAGGTCCAGACAATCAAAATATCTGGAAATTTCAGGAATTTTTGCCTTCCTGAGCTTATGTTAGGTGTCATAACAATGCCACTAATGTGAAGTCTTTTTTTAATGGAAATCTTTAGGAAGTTTTTAAAAACATGTGTAAGTTAACATTTATGAAAATACTAAGTGAATGGGCAGGAATTGCTAGATGATATTCTAAAAACTGCAGTTTTAAACGCTATCATTTATTTGATAACATAATTCTTTAAAAATACAGTGGGTGCTTTTAAAAAGTATGATTTGTCATTCAGTGAATGATATAATAAGCTCTGTTCTTGTCTTTTACCAGTGTGATACAGAGTAGTGTCAGCATTAGCCAAGATACAATAAAACTTTATTACCAAATCACATTGTACCTGAAATTGCTTGTGAACTAATGCTTTTAAAAATAAAAAACTCACTTATTAGGATAGTGAATATAGGATTTGCTTATAATTCCTTAGTTATCTGAGCAAACCTGGATAATCACAAAGAGATATTATTCTAGGACCTCAAATTCTTTTTTAATCCAACCACTCAGGCAGTTAAATTGAAGGCAGTTTCTCTAGTTTGCATTGCCTGGTAGTTGTTTCAGTTGTGTCTTCCTTTGCAAGGGCAATTATGCAGATCTTGAAGATGGAGGAAGGACTCCTCTGCACAGCTGACAGAGTGCTGGGACTCAGGGAATGAATTGGCTGAACTTTTAGGGTGAGTAAAGGAATTTGCTCATGAAACTGGCCTTTATTGTACAGATTCAGAAACCAGTCTCATCCTGTGTTTATGAAAAAGGCTCATGGCAAGTAACATTTGGAAGCACCCTAAGCAAAGGATTACAAACCCCAGTCTCCCCAATTTCCTGCACATCCCTATGCATCAGAGTGGAAAAGAGAATCAAAGTGCTCTCTTGCCTATCAAATAGAAGTTTAGGTCATAGATAAGTGATTTTTTTTCCCTTTCATAAGTAATTGTCGTAAATATGCTTATAAAAGTGTGTATTTTCCTTATCCTTCCCCTTTGGGATTTTAGTGGAACCATGAAGTAGTTTAAAGAAAAAAATACGCACAATAGGCTCAGCTGTCAGAGCGCTTCTTCCTGTATTTTTCCTTTTAGGAAAGGAGGAGTGTTGCCAGTAGCAGGGTGGGGGTGCTGTGGGTGTTTGATGGCAGATGGGGACTGCAGGGCTGTGGCTGCAGTCTTGCAAATATTAAAATAAACTTCCATGGCAGATTGGTCAAATAGAGTGTCATTGTGATGAAATGGAGCTGAAAGTGTAATGTGAAAAAGAGCAAAAGCATTTATCTGAGCCTTGGAAACTTTTTTGCAGAATAGTGTTGATGAGTTGTTTTTTGTTTTTTGTTTTTTGTTTTCTTTGCTGAGAATCTGTGAGCTCTAACTCTAAGAGTACTCTAGGAAATGACTGGAAAGTGTTAGTAATAGAGTATTTTGATGAAAGAGAAACCAATTCCATTATTTATTGTAAGAACATTTCACAAACTTGTTTTACATGGCCTTTTTATGTGTATTACTCAGTAAAGGTGCATTTTACCTGTATCTGCTCATTTCCTACAGATTCTTTTGTGTTCATCTGATAAAGTGTAAGTGTGATCAATTTGCATATTAGATGTTATAGTCTTCTTTTTCCTTTATATTCCAGGAAAGGTGTAATATTTTATTGTTTCGAACTTAGGTGTGGTGAGAGTAGCTTTGTCTATGAGACTTCATTTCAAGATAATAAGGATGACCTTACAAGGTTTTAATGGGAAGGGAGACTGTTTAGAGCCACTTATCTTGGTAATAGTTAAGTTGGGTGACTTCTTAAATTACTTAATTCTATACCTTTTTTTTAACCTTTTAAAGCCCAGTGCTGTTGTTAGTAGCGGCTATGTTCTATACAATTGCAGTGAACATAATTAGTGTACATGGAACTATTGCTATAGGTGAAATACAGCGTTGGATTTGTGTGTCTCTGGTCACAACACTTTTTTTTTTTTTAGGTCACAACAGTTTTATCAGTGAATAATTACATAACTTTGTTTCTTGTGTATTGTATCTCTGTTTTAAAAACACTTTACTTAATATACATTGTTCATTGAATACCATTGAACTTATGACTAACTGCACCATAACCTGTCCTGCCTGAGTGTAACACGTATTGTGGGAAATCAGTTTTCTCTGTAACACACATCACAGCCTCTTGCACTCAAGAGCATACTTCATCTCTGCATTTTGAGTAGCACAATCAACAAAAAACACAAAAATGGGGGGAAATATGCCATTAACTCTGGTGCACAGAGCACTCTTCCTTGCAGTGTGAGACTTGAAACATAAAATAAAGTACATCTTTGACCGCAGCAGGGAATTTGTGCACTGGGGGACTTAAAGTTTTGCCACTGTGTGCTGTTCTCACATAAAAAAGCACTACCCACGTTGATTTTGGATTACAAATAAATGTTAACAGGTAGGTGAATTTGTCAGCATGGAATGTGTGAAAGATAATTCGGCTGAGTTTCAAAAATTTTTAAATTATGGCACTTAAATGCTCATACAATCTAGGCAACTAGTTAGAACTCGATGTGGATTAGTAAGCTTTGACTATAGAATCTCATTTTTTAATATATATATATTTTTTTTTTGGCGGCACCGGGGATTGAACTCATGACCTTGCACTTGCTGGGCAGGCGCTTAGACCGCTGAGCTAGATCCCCGGCCCTGGTGTTTCTGAGACAGGGTCTCACTATGCCGTTCAGGCTGGCCTTGAGCTCACTTTGTAGCCCAGGCTGGTCTCAAACTCACAATGATCCGCCTGTCTCAGCCTCCCGAGTGCTGAGATTACAGGCATGAGCTGCCACGCCCGGCTTGGAATCTCATTTTTAAATGTTAAAATTAAGTACCATAGAGTACCTTATAAAATTTTCATAGTAGTTCAGATATATTATTAATTTGATTTTTAGTTAAAGAAACTAAGATTCAGATAGATTAAAGTGACTCGCCACAGATGGCCTGCCTATTACGTTGTGGAAATTGAACTAGAGCCCAAGTGTTTTGAATCTTAATCCAGTCTTTCCCTTTTTCCGCACTAGCTAGTTCATAATTATGCTGGATGTACACATCTTAGAAAGTATGGTCATTTAAAATTACTTTTGGAAGATTTCAAGATAAATTAAAAAATAAAAAAGAGGGTTGGGAACCGGGCATGGTGGTGCACACCTGTAATCCCAGCACGTGGGAAGCTGAGGCAGGAGGATCATTGCAAGTTCGAGACCAGCCTGGGCTACAAAGTGAGCACATGGCCAGCCTGAACTGCATAGGAAGATACTGTCTCAAAAAGACAAAAACAAAACAACAACAACCAAAAAAGAGGGTTGGGTATGTAGCTTGGGGTAGAGCACTTGCCTGGCTGGTGTTGTGTGAGACTGTGGGTTCAGTCCCCAGAACCAAAAGGGAAAAAGAAACAGAAGGTTTTTAATTACACACCAGTTTCTAGAAAAAAAAAATGTTTCAGGAAAAAAGAATGTTACATATGTGTAATTCGAGCCTCTACTGGAGGAAATTGTCAATAAACTACTGGTATTCTCCAAGAAACATCAGCTTAAAAAAAAAAAAGAAACATCAGCTAATTTAATTTAGATGTACAGCTAGATTCCATTTTAGCCTGGGTTATAGAAGCTGGAAGGAGTCTCATTCCCAGCAGAACCACGGTGATAAACACAGATAAGCTACAAAACCATTTCTTTTTTTTAAAACTAAGCATGGCAGTACATGCCTGTAATTTCAGCATTCCAGGAGGCTAGAGCAGGAGGATTTCACGTTCATGCCCAGCCCGGGCAACTTAGTGACTTACCACAGTGCAGAAAATTCTATTATATGCTGTCCTTGTCAGTGCACAGCAAAATGATTTCTTCTTACAATGTGAGGCTATACTCATAAAACTTCCACCCACTTTTTATTGTGCTCAGCACTGTTTTCCTGCATGGTGATTTGTCTTTGTTTGGCTACAGATACGATGTTATCATAAGGAAATTGTTTTCCAAGCCCAGCTTATAGACCACGTGTACCATGAGTTTCCAAGCTGTTGGCTCACTTGTTTCTTTGTTTCCAGTGGTACCTGAATTTGTCTAGAAATCATTTCAAAGTGTGTAAAACCGCACAGCGTTGAAGCCTGCTTTCTTTCATTATATATTGTGGAAGGACTTTTGATATTAATTGAAGTGATTTTTGGCTGAGTTATGTTTGAAAATAATTCTGTTGAATGGAGGTTCAGCTCAAAAGAGAGATGTTGAGATAATTGCTGGAATAAACATAGACCACCATGACCTTACAACAATTTCCTGTGAAATCATTCACTTAAAACAAATCCAGGCAGTTACTGAACACCAGTGGTCAAAGACAGGAAATAAACTGACAGGATTTTTATTTCATAGGAGCAGGGAGAACACTCTGCTTGATTGACTACTGCTGAAATTTAAATTTCTGTCACCTCAATTTCTGATGTATATGTAAGAAGTTGTTTTGCTTATTAAGTGAGACTTTGGTCAGAGTTTATGAACGTGTGAAATCAGAAGTTCACAAGCATGTTAAGGAAACTGTGATAACTTTGAAGTACTTGGTCAAATCATGCTTCCTGTCTCCCCCAACACTTCTTATAGTTGTGTGCATTTCCACTGAGAGTATGTAATGTCTCTCTCTGTTCTTTCCAAAGTATTATGAAATCATTATGTTACATGATTCTACTTTGAAACTTTTTGAACATAAGAGAGGCAGCCCTCAGATGACCAGTATAATGGCAGCTGGCTAAAAAAGACTGAGAAAGCTTTTTTGGAATGCCAAGGTGAAAAAGATAAAGTAGAGATTTTATTTATTATTTATTTCAGACTGAGAGCTGGTTTTACTTGTGACTCTGAAGATTTTCACTTGATTCATTTCTATTAAATGCTTATAAAACTAAGTTATCATGGGTTGGGGTATAGTTCAGTGGTAGAGCACTGTGTCACATGCAAGAGGCCCCAGGTTGCATCCCTAGTACCACTGCCACCAAAAAATGATAATAAAGGGCACATTAAGTCAGCATACTTTGAAATGGTTTGATATTTTTATAGCATCTGGTAAAATGAGCAGGCAGTAGCTCATTTTAGCAAATTACCAGTATATTGGAAATTTTTTTAAACAAGGAATTATAAAATTATGAAATTTTATGATTTAGAGGAAAACAACTTTAGGTTGTCGTTTTTGCTATGAATTAGCAATGACCAAGAAACATGATAAATTAGGAAAAGGCTGACATTGAGGTCATAGCATGTAGATTGTTCTGTTTCCAGAGTTTCTAGCAAACTAAATAGTATCTCCACTTTGGGAATCTTTCAGTTTTTAAATTTATTTTTCCGAGACACAATGGCTAGTTCATTATTTTGTGTGTGTATGCGGCAGTTCTAGAAATACCACAGATATGTAGTAAAATAACTGTGATAAGCTTAGTTCAAATTACCTTCTGCTTTGATTTAAGTGATACAAAATAGAGTATACAGAAATTTTAGCTAGCTAGCTAGCTTATAACCGTCCTTTGTTCGTTTGTTCATTTATTTTCTGACACAGGACCTCGTTATGTAGTTCACACTGGCCTTAAACTCACATTGAGCCTCCTGTCTCAGCCTCTCAAATGCTGAAATTATAGGCATGCCCCACCATACCTACCTTCAGAGATGTTATATTTATTTATTTATTTATTTATTTTTATTTTAAAGAGAATAAAACAAAACAAAACAAAGCAAATCAGACAGAACAATGCAAGCAATACAGAACTTCAAAACAAGACAACAGGAAATCAGCAGTGGCTACCATAATGTCTCTTGTTTTCTTCAAAATAGTTGTCC
>RJWT010047238.1:0-11340 GCA_004365215.1 Cuniculus paca | reverse complement strand
TGGCTCTCAGGCAGAAATGGCATGGGGAAAGGGCCCAGCAGAAAAACACTGCTCAACCCATGGAATTCAGAAAGCAAAGAGAACAGGAAGAGCCTGAGAAAGCGAGAGTGAGCGTGAGGTCCTCCAAAGGCCAACTCTGAGTGACCCACATCCTCCCAGCTGGTCCCACCCCCTAACCATGCATTCACCTAGGAAGTCATCACTGGCTTAAACCACTGATGAGTACAGTATCCCCATGATGCAATTGTCAACTGGGGGGGCATTTTAGATCTAAATCATAACAGAACATTAGCTTATTATAAAATAGCTAGTGTTTCTCCAAATAATACATTACATTAGAGGAGATTCCAGGCAGGCATTTAGATGAGTCTAGATCTCAAAAGAGAGGTCAAAGCAAGAGACTTAATGTACCAAATTAGCATATACAATTTTTTAAAGGCCTAAAACTGAGTATTACTTAAAAGAGTATCCATGAGATCCAGGGTTAAGAATAATTTTGGAGAGCTACAATATTAGAAGGCAAAAAAATTGAGATCTGAAAAGGATCCAAAGATAGACTATGAAGTAAAAAATAAATAAATAAATAAATAAATAAATAAATAAACAAACAAATAATAGTTGTGTCCTAGAAGCAGAGGATAAATTAAGATGCAGAACGTGGTCAGTGATGTCCAACACTGCTAGAAGCCCATTAACAAAGAACTGATTACAGGCCATTGCATTTGATAACTTTGAAAACTTTTTGAGAATTTCAAAATCATTATCAGTACATTTGATGGAAATGGAAACCCAAATTGAATAGGTTCAAGAATAAATGGGGAGACAGGAAATGAAAAAGATTAAAAAGAGAGCAAACGAGATGGAAAGCTGAGTAATAAGAGTTAAAGGAAACTAAGGCTGAGGTAGCATGAAGAGAAATGATTCAATAAATAGGAAGATGTTGCTCCAAGAGAGAAAAAGTAAGGATCAGAATGTTCTGGAGAGGCTGGCAATTTGTGGGAAACAAAAGCACTTGTTCCACTGTAGGAAGGAGAAAGACATATTCAGTATAAATAATGATGCATATGGTTTTGTTGATTATGTCTGATCTTGAGTATTTTAAAAATAAAATGTGAAGAGAGGTCATTGCTAAAGGCTATGAAAATTTATGAGTTATCTCAGACATGGTAAAAATAAAGCTTCCCACTAAACATAAAAGGCTACCAATTTGAAAGTTTCATTATGATCGTTATGGCATGTAATCATTCAATTGCAAGTTGTGTGAGTATATATTTTTTCTTCTGTACTGATTTGGTGGAAGTGGAACAATGATAGCTAAGTTCAACAAAGGCTGATTTTTTTTTTAGTGTGCATGTAAGTGAGAGAAAGTGAAATGTTTCTAGGGCATTTACATGAAAGTTATTTGATGATCATTGACCATAAATATTGAGGAAATTGAAGAAAAGAGAAAATAGTGATTTTGAAAAAGAAGATTGGAGGAAGTCAAAACATTGGGGCAGAAGAGACTATTACAGGCAGTCTTTGAACAGGCAGAACCTATCAAAACTAGGTGAATAATACTGGGTTGCGATACATAAAAAAGAAATTTTCGTGATAGTTCGTTTACAGGCAATGATAGTGTACAAGATAAACTAAAAAGTAGAACTATCAAACACAGTGAAGAAATTGAATATAATGAGAACAAAGAATTAAGAGGCCAATACACTCAACCTATGAGTGGATATGATTATTGTGAAAGACAAGGACTTCAAATCATCGGTGAATGAAGAAGAATAATCCAGAGAATAGTCTGTAACAAAAATCAGTTTCACGGGTGGTATATCAAGTACACAAACTTCAAAGAAGCTCTGGCACTGGGGGCTGTTTTCTGAGGAGTTTTTTGTTTTCATTTTCTCAGCACTCGTAATTGAACACATGACCTCATACATGTCATGCAAGTGCTCTACCAAGTTGTGTTTAAGAAGGAAGACGACAGACAGAAATAATACTAATCCCTGTGACCTAACATTAAGACACATGAGCAAGGAAGAACGAGACATGCTTTTCATTTGGAGCATGGTTTTACATATTTTTAAGTTCAAAAGTAAATGGAGATGAAATTTGAATATTGACCAAAATTTTTTTCTCAAAAACTTCTTTGTACACTGAAGCCCATTTCTGCAGTTGAAACCATTTGTGAAGTATATCATGCCTAAAAAAAAAAACAAAACAAGAGTGACACTACAAGAACAGAAAACAGGAACCTTTTTGCATATATTTTGCATATATTTTACACACTTCTGTATATAGATTATTTTGAAAAAAAAAAGACCTTGGTTTTACAAAAAAGAAAGAAAGAAAGAAATTGAACTTTTCAGATCAACAAGGAGATTTGGAAAACTGTATGCGAGTATAAGTATCTATCTTCCTCCCTAGACTTGGTAAAGATTTTCAGAAGCAGGACTTTCATTTCTGGCAATAGGTTGTAAGTGTTCAGAGAAACCTTTCCAGTATAGCACATGTAAAGTACTGGATTTATTTTTGAAACATTCTTTTAAAAGAAAGAAAAGGAAGAAAAATTCCAACAGAATAAACACACTAACAAAGCAAAAATTTATGGGGCACATTGGAGTTAAAGCTATTAATTGCCTTGGTAATACCTGAATTTCTCCTCCCCCCCCCTTCCATCTCTGGCTGCCTTCTTCCTTTTGGCCTCTTTATTCTCTTTCTTCTTACTCTTATTTCTTTTCTTTCCTCTCCCCTTCCCTTCCTCTTGCCTCCCTTCCTTCCTTGTTACCCATTTCTTCTGAAACTTCTGCATTTTTCACAGATTAGATTTCTCTTATTTCTAAGTCTCCCAGGTTGTTTTTTTTTTTAACCTTCCTTTCTGTCCAGGTAGTTAATGGGTGCTTTCGCTTTGCTGCTTGTGACTTTTTAGCATCAAAGATGCTTTGTCCTTCTGGGTCAATCAAACCCATTAAAAACTTTCGCTGAGTTTGTTTTATTCTTTCAGAATTTAAAAGATACGTTATTTTCAGTATTACCATACTACATTTTTGCAGTTATTCTTTTACGTCTTTTGAAACATCTACTATGAATTCCTCTTCTCTGAAGATATTATGTGAGATGGAACGTCTACCACTGGCTGCTCCCATATTTTGCCACCTTATTCTGTACTTTTGGTTTTGCTGTACATATCCATAGGGCTGGAGGCATTTGTTTCATTCATGCTGTTCTGAATATATATCTCCTCTGTAATTTGGGAGGTTTTATGTGTGTGCATTTAGCAAGCAAAAACCACCATTCATTATTTTTTTAATCTAGTACATGCTTGGAATTGCCTTCGTCTTATTCCCTATGATAATATTTCTAATATATTGGAAGTTTATTTCTTTAACATTACAAATAAAATATATTCCAGCAAAGGCAGGAGGACCACAAGTTGGAGTTCTACATTGACCACATAGCTAGACCTTGCTTCAAAATAAGATACAATACCAATTATTCTGATTTGATCATGACACGTGTGTGAAATTATAACTCACAGCTGGGGATTTAGCTCAGTGGCACAAGCCCCTGCCTGGCAAGCTCGAGGTTGTGAGTTCAGTCCCCAGTGCTGAGAAAAAAAAAAAAAGAAATTATAACCCACAAAAGTGCAAATATTATATGTCAACTCCCCCCAAAAAATTAAAGAGAGTATAATGTGGACATAAAGCAAAAACAAAAGTAAAAACTAAATAAAATGATTAAAGTTATATTCTCATATTTACATTCTGGATTTGTGCTACTCTAATACTTATTATATTAATCAGTTTTAAAATAGTAAAATTTCAAACTATAATTGCAAACACCCTAAAACTCAGGAATGGACTCCTACTTAATGGAACTAGTTGAAACTGCCTATTGAAATTGTTATTTCCTGCATGTGAAGAGCACTATGAATTCTTATTGTGGTAGGAGGAAAATAATTAAATACCTTATATAAATAGGTTTCAAGTTCTGAAATGTATGGTAGTCCATGGAAAGCTGAATTTATAAAGAAAGAATCTAGATCCTTTCCAAATTTCATTTAAAGATTCATAACATCAAAATAAGGTACAGAAACACAAGGATAAAATTGTTTACTGCTTAATCAGAAAGCACAGAAAATAATGCGCACTATAAAAATATCTTCTAATTAGACACTGAGATCGATTAGACTAATGTTCACCAAATATTTATTCCTTAACTCTCCTGTCTCTTTAGGAAGATGATATTTCCCTGAACTTTAGATATTGGCTCCTCCCTGTGACTTGTTTTAGTCAATGGAATGTGGGAGGAAGTGACAGTGTACATATTTTATGAGGGGTCTTGTATGTCATTGTCTATTTTTGTGTTTTCCTTTGGGAAAGTCAGACTTATTCCAAAGAGTCACTTTTCCTAAATTTTGGGTCTCAGCATGAACATTCGTAGATTGGAGCCACCTTTAGTTTCAGAGCCAGAAAAATGATCTATATGGATCAAACACATACTGTTTTGACATGGTGATTATAAGGTAGTGTTATGTGCAGTCCAAACTGGCTAATGCAGGTGGCTAATGACAACAGGAACTAATCAGAGTCCATAGTGTTTGACCCTGTTGCACTTCATAGCTGCATCTTAGCCCATTCAGATTCACTTGTCCCCTTCACAGCTGCCCAGTCATCATTTCTCCAATTCTGGTCCCCTCATACTCCTTGTTGTTCGTTTTACACTGTGTCGCACTCAAGATGTGGTTTTGTATTTGCTGAAGTTGTACGGTTCTCGGGCAATTTGTATACAGTAAAGAGATGATCCTAAATAACTTAAATCATACATATTTGGGGCAACTTCCTCACCTAAATGAGAGAGAAAAAAGTGCAGGACAAACAAGTGAATACTTTTTTTTATGAAAAAAATGTAAAACAGAGTTTAATAACAATAATAGGAGAATAACAAGAGTTAATACAGCATATATTGTCATCTTCAATATAGTTACTCAGAGTACAAGATATAGGTGTAAAAATTCTCCAATCGTATTAGCACAGATCTTCCTTTTCAATGAACTAAGAGGCACTAATACTATAGCTAACTTGCATTTTTCTTCCTTTTCTCTTCCTTCTGTTCCCCTTTCCCCATCCTAGTTCCTTTTTCCTTTTTAACAATTTCTTTCCATTTCACAATATCTATTGTACATTTTAGACATTATTTATTCTTTCAATTTCTCACACCAGAGCCATAATGCAATGTTTACACATGTGAGTATGATTTATTTCACTTATGAGTATGGTCTAAAGTTGTATCCATTTACCTCTCAAGTTTATCTTTCTTTGTGGCTGAGTACTACTCCACTGTATAAAAATATCACATCTTTATTATCCATTCCTTGGTCGAAGAGGAGGAGGAGGAGGAGGAGAGGAAGAAAGCTTCTCTGCATCTATTGAGATCATTGTGTGATTTTTGTCTTTGGCTCTGTTGATATGGTGTATTATATCTATCGATATGCATATGTCGAACCATCCCTGCATTCCTGGGATGAAACCCATTTGGTCATTGTTTATAATCTTCTTGACGATTTGCTCCATTCTGTTTGGTAGTATCTTACTGAGAAAGTAAATACTTTAAAACACAAAATGATGGATTTAAACTCAAACATACTGGTTATAATTTAAATAAAAATGAGGCAGCTTCTCCAATTAAAAAACAAAGGTTATTGTAGTGGGTATTGGTAACAACAACAAAGTTTTTAAGATATTCACCTAACTTATAATTATACTAGGCCAGGGATATAGCTTAGAGGTAAAGCACTTGCTGAGCATGTGTGAAGCCCTGGACACACATATGCATACACATACATGCATACATATGTGTGCATAGACTGAAAAGTTATAAAAAAGTTATTCAAAATATATAGCATGAAAACATTACCTGAAAGCGAATTTGTGTAGCTATATTAAAATCAAGAGTAGATCTTCAGGCAAAAAATCCAAACATTACTATAAATAAAAATCATATATGTGTGTGTGTGTGTGTGTATGCACACATGCAAGCATACACACATAGCTCTTATGTTGTCAGCAATTCTTATAAAACTAAGTAATACAATGTGATACTGATATAAACAATATGCACATAGACAATGGAGCTATGTAAAAATTAGAGAATGAAATCTATACATGTGTGAACACTAGGTTTATGACTTAAGTGGCAATGCTTAGGAAGAAAGACAGTGGAGGCTTTGTATAATTACTAAAAGAAACACAACTCTATGATTAAAGCCAAATATTAGTTTTATAACAATATGTGTGAGAGTTATAAAAGAAAGGTAGGTATCTTTCAGTATCAGTATTGGAATTCTGAACCTAATTGAAAAATGAGTATAACAAAACTTGAACTAAGCAACTTGCTTCCTAAAATTCTGAACTATCTCATAGCTAGAAGAAGCTCAAGCAGAAGGTGACACCTGGAAATGAAGGCAGGTGCTCACTAAAGTCTGGTTATAAGAGGGGCATGAAACTGAGGCTCAGGATAAGATAAAGGATACAGGCATGGCCAACCTATGCAGTTTTACAGTTTTGAATGATACAAAAATGGCCAATAAAGGAGTCAATAAGGGCTAAATTTCTGCTCTATTAATCCTAAACTCAGAGAGTTTCAGAGAGGACACCTTTTTTCAGAGAAGATACCTCTTTCTAATTCATATAAAAAACACCCTGTAGATTAGTAGTGGCTATGCAATCAGGACAACTAACAACAGTAAGATATGGCCCAGATTTGAGCTTAATTCTAAGAACAAGGCAGCATCCAACTTACTAAATTTAGAGAATGAAATCAGAAAGAGAAGCAGCAAAGTTGACCTGGTTGTTTTAGTCCTTTGAGATCTCAGAATTTCCTTTTTAATTACCTCTAATTACGGACAGATTTGTTTCTAAGTCCTGGGGCAAGGTCAGGATTGTCAAAGACGTCAAATGGCTCCAACACAAGTATAAAATTAATGGAGGAAGTAAGTAATAAGTAATGTTGTCTTAGTTCCTTTCACATTTCTGGGACACAATACCCAACATCCATAACCTAAAGAAGGAAAAGTTTCTTTTGGCTCACAGTTTGTAAAGGTCTCAGCCCACAGTCAGCTGACTCTCAGGCAGGCATGCATGGCAGAGAAGAAACAGGTCATGACATAGTGGTGGTATGCATAGAGTAAGGTAATGGGAGGAGGGGGAAAGATAGACCCTTTCAGGCCCTGACCTCAGTGATCTACTTTCTCCAACCAACCTTCACTTCCTACAATCACTTGTAGCTATAAACTCATCGTTGGATTAATCCACTGATGAGTATCATGCCCCCATGATCCAATCACTTCCTAAAATCCCCACCTGTGAGCACATGAGGTTTTTTGGGGGGCACTTAGATATAAACCATAACAGAGGTTATTATGTTAATGTTCTAGTTCCCCTTCACTCCAAAATTCTAGATTGACAGACAACCACTCATCTGTTAAACCAACCAGTGCCTGATTTTCTTATATCCGATGTTGTTCACATCAAGTGTGTCCTCAAATCTTGCTAAGTCACATCTGCCTATGCACATAACTTCTTTACTGAAAATTCTTTGCTGCCACCCAATTGTATTACATGGATTTATCTTAAAGTGACTTGCACACTACAAATTCATGATATGATGCATTCTTTTTTCTGGGGGAGGAGTCATAGGGATTAAACTCAGGGCCCGTCAAATGCTAGGCAAGTGCTTTCAAAACATTCTTAATATTTAAAAACTATTCTCGTCCTCCTCTCCAAATCTCAAGTTAAAATCTGTAACTCAAATTACTCCCAGAATTTTTGAAGCAGCTCTATCTTCCTGGAATGCAATTGTGCTGCTCACTCCTTCAGGCAGCATCGTGGCCAGCAGATCTTACTTGACATCCCTTCCCTTTGTATTCTCATATGACACCTTTATTTTTATCATCCCTTTCAGTTTTATTCACTTGTGAAATATTTATATAATGTTCAATACATCATGCTCTGCACTCAAACCTGGAGATAGACAAATACAAAATTGGTAAGGCCCTCGACCTACAGCTACTTTCTATCCAGTTGGGATACCAGCAATGAAAGAAGAGTGAAAAAGGGCTGTCTGTTGCTGGATATCCAAAGGATTGATTCAAAGATCAAAGGCCTGGAGCTTACTGTAGTGTCCCATGCAAATCCATATCAAGAGGCTAAAGGGTCTGAAATGGAAGGCTGAAAATTCTGTGCTGGAAGCCAGGAAACATCATTCAAGGTGAAGGTGAAGATGAGCTCCTCCAAAGAAACAGAAGCCAGCTTGCCTTCTTCCCTTTTACTTCATTCAAGCTACAAGCCTATTGGTTGGTGCCGCTCACGCCCAGGGTGGGTCTTCTGTTCTCAGCAAATCCCCTTAGCCACACCCAGAAATATGTTGATCCAATTCATTTGGGCATTTTTTATCCAGATTGACAAAATCAGTTACCTACCATGTCTTCTATTCTCACTGTTCTGTGTCCCTGTATTAATCCATTTTCTACTGCTAACAATTAAGTTATAAATAAAAGATGGTATTTTGGATTATTGTTCCAGAAACACAAAGGTCAAGGGGCTGTACCTGGTAATGAACTTTTGCTGACAGAGGTGAAGGTAGTGCAGGGCATCATGTGATGAGAGATGGGGAGGACATGTGTATGTTTCCTCTGGTTTCTCCCCATTCTTATAAAGTTACCAGATTCAGTCCTGAGGCTCCACATTGGATGTCCTTATCCAACCCAAATCACCTCTGAAGGTCCCACCTCTCAACATCATAGACAATTTAAATTTCCATCTTCTTAATATCTCACAACGGGACTCAAATTTCAATGAATGAGCCCTGTGGGATACACCATAGCGTGTTCAAACCATAGGAATTCTGTTATTCTTAGTTTCTTAACAATTATTATCACCTGATATTACTGAATAACCAGCAACTTCTAGATATTAGTGTGGTTGGTTGAGACAGAAAGGTGAACAAAACAAACAACATGGCTATGTTCTCAGGGCTTTTAGAGAAAAGAAGCATTAACTTTTTTAAAGTCAAATATGTACTGTATCACATTTTTGTAATTGCTATATAGAAATGCAAGGCAGGAAAGGTGCATACGGGTTGCTAAGAATAGATGAAAAAATTTTAAATAGAATGTTTGTTCTGATTTTTCAGAATGCAATTTAGACAACAATTAGAGCCTTTATAGCCTAATCCCTAGGCCTCAAAGGTCATATTTTGGATCTTCCTTCTTCAAATTTTCTAAATCCAAATTTTGAGGATGGGACTTCCTAAAGCCAGATGTACCATTAAGGAAGTCAACATGGATTCATTTTCTCCATTTTTGGGCATGCTTGGACCTTCAGTCTTATGCATGAATTTCACTAGGTGCCAAAGAATGTTGGTACCCATGCTTCTGGGATACCATGGCCAAGCTTCACTTCCAGGAAAATAGCATCACTTCTGATGCCAAGCAAATATTTCTTCCTTGTAATTATGAGACTTTGGACACCAGAACAGGACTGACCTGTTGGTCAATGTGACCGTCAGGCACAAGATTTAAAATCTTCATTGCACTGATTGAACAATAAACAAAATGTTGCTTAATAAATCAATATACCTTACATGAGCCCATTATTCTAAAAATATATTTTTTAATCAGACAGTTTATATAAACATTAGCCTCATAACGAATATTTCCTTACGGCCCCACATACCTACTTTGGAGACCTGCTAATTTTCCTAAAACTACATAAACGACTCAAAACAGAAACAAACAATTGTTTGTTATCTCAAAGATCAGAGAGTGAAGGATTTGGACAGGTAATAGCAGAGACCATATGTCACTTTTCCACATTGTCTAAGGTCTCAGCTGGAGGACTTCAAATTGAGAACTACCATAATGTGAAGGCTTGCTCATTCAAATATCTGGAAATTTATGATAAAACACTGATACACAGTTAAGATTGTTCTTTATGCCTTAGGCTGCCTCCCAAAACAGTACAAAATCTCTCCAGAAAGTCTCAGTGAAAACTTCATTTAAAGAATTGTAAGATCATCAAGTTGAAAGGGGACAATTTGTGTGAGGTCCCATGTAAGTACTCTGGCTTTACATGGAGTAAGATGAATAACAGGTAAAGGATTCTGAATTGAAAAATAACACGAACCTACTTAAGTTTTAAAAGGATTTTTTTCCTTCATATTTATTTGAGAACAGACTTTAGAAGGGACAAATAAAAGCATCCTCTAATTAGGAAGTTGTGGCAACTATCCTGGCTGTGAAATGCTGAAAAATAGAATGATTCTAGATATGTTTTGAAGATAGAGAAATGAAACTTGTTGGTGAATTGGTTGTGAGATAAGAGAGAAAGAGACAAACGATATTCCATGGTTTAGGGCAAAAGAAATAGAAAAGACTGTGGCTGTCATTTTACAAAGAGGAGAAGATGGCAAGAAGATATATTTTGAAGAAATTCGAAGTTTGCTTCTTGAATATGTTAAGAGATTTCTACTAGACATTCAAGATGAGCTGTGAAGTAGGTGGCTGAATATGAGTCTAGAGTTCACAGGGGAGTTTCAAAGTTGGAGACATAAATTTGGGTGGCAATGACACATAGATGAAATTAAATGTGAATCTAGAGGCGATCACCATGAAAGTGAAAGTAGATGAGAAGACTAAGGACAGAGCTGTGTGGTACTGTACACTAAGGTTAGTCATTGATGAGATTAAAGAGAAATAGGCAGGACGATTGGCCATAATGACCAAAACAAAGGAAACTGGGCTCCCAGAAGTCAAGGAAGGAGAGTAGGCAGGAATGATGTACCCCATTAATTGCTATTTCACTAGATCACCTCATTTTTAACTAGAATAAAAGCTCTTTGAAGGCAAAGATTTTTGCTCAACACCTATTCCCAGCATTTAGAATGCTTATGGTTTACAACAGAGGCTCAAAAAGTATTTGTTGAATAAATGAAAAGAAATAAGCTGTGCTTCTTCATATTGAATGTCTTTTCCTTTCCCACTACTAATGAAAAGATTCATCTGTTTTTCCAGGCATAGCTCAAGTGTCATACTCTCTACCACTTCAATGATCACTTATTTCTATCTTTTCTGAGTTATGTGAGCTATAGCTACAATATATTTCAACATTGTGCTATGCTTTATTACCTTCTATATAATTTTTATTAAGTAGAACAATGGCCTACTTTTGTCAGTAGGTTAATTGGGTTTTTTTTTTCAGAAATCCAAATGGCGATATCAGAATTTTTCACATTCTGATAATGATGTTAGGAGAAATTAAATGTACCTGGGCAAATATTAAGTGAATAGATCGA
>RJWT010047237.1:0-11299 GCA_004365215.1 Cuniculus paca | reverse complement strand
AAAAAAAAAACACTGAATGTTTAAATTTTAAAATTGTATTTTAGTAAAAGACATAATGGCTCTAACACCCCTCAAAATACCACCTCTCACACTTTGAGCACACTTGTCTTCATGTGTTTTTGTCACTGAAGTAGTTTTGGAAGCCTTTTATTTTTTTAAATAACTTTATGAGGTAGATTAAAAAATATAGTAAAAGGTCCTGCTGAGTGACACTCAACAAAAAGGAAAGCTTGTAACAATACTAAGGTGGATCCTCATCCACTTCATTCACTGGATTGGCCATTGCATAGCTTTTGGCTTTTTCTCAAAGTCAGGATGACCATGAAAAGTAAACATTTTGAATCAATTCAACACATTGAGGCAACCATGACAGCAAAAGTAGACACTCATGAAAGAGGACCTCCAGAACTGCTTCAGAAAGTTATAAGAACAATGGGATAAACATATTTAAAATATGGGGAGGATATTTTGAGAAGAATTGATATCAATTTGTATCTTATTGTAATATATTTTATTTAAATCCCCAGGGACATCATGGAATTTTTTTGGAAAGTACATTATGCCAGGCATATGATGTCATTTATTTTTTACAAGTGTTTCTGTTGATGAATTATTAATTTTAATTTTATGAGTTTTATTATATTAAACAATATGTACTGAACAAGTAAATAAAACATTGATAAAATAAAATGTTAAATTTGTCATATGTAATGTTTACAATAAGCATCAACATTTTCAACATCATTGATTTACCTGGTTATAAAATCTAAAAATAACAGCAGAAATAAATTCCCATGCAAACAACAATAAAAATAGAAACAAAACTGTACCACAGAAATAACGTTTGCTTTAATTATTATATCTAATCAGTCTTAACACATGAGAAGAGCATGTTCCATACACAAAGTATCATTTACACTGATAACATGTGTTTTGTTTTCCTGTCTTCTCTGGCAGGACATAACTTGATAGTTCACTGATCTTCCTGTTTTCTTTGGAGTTTCTTGTGGTGTTTTACCTGTCTGACCACTGGTCTGCTCCAGAATTTTTTTGTGGAGTTCTTTGGACGGATACATACTGTTCTTCCTTTGTTGTAATTGATCTTCTATCAATTCCAGCTCCAATCTTCTAAAATTTCTTCATGACATTTTGTACTTGTTATTTTCTTTGTAAACTATGGAACTAGTTATGCCTGACATGTTTAGGATTGAATAAAGCACAACCATTGGCTAACACTTTATGTTTCCAGTAACATCAGAGTTGTTGCATAACTCATCAAGGACATTTACTTTACCTTGTGTTTTGTTGTAAAATGTAACCATTTCTGTCTTCATGTGCATTGAGGATTCACTATCAATCCATTTTTCTGCTTGTTTGTTTATTTGTTTTGAGACAGGGTCTCAGTATAAAGTCCAGTCTAGCCTTGAACTCACAATGTAGCACAGGCTGACTTTGAACTCACAGGATCCTCCTGCCTCAGCCTCCTGAGTGCTGGGATTATAGGTGTGCACTGTCACACCCAGTTTCACTATCAATCTTATCATCATGGTATAACAGTAACAGTATCAATACTACTTTGTTTTTCTTCCACCATACAGGAGGCCAGTGTTACCTCTTTCTGAAATCCAAAAATTGTACTATACATTTCTCTATTGTGAACTTCCAATATTTTCTCAGGAACTTAGGCTTTGTTCTTGTGATTTAGTTCCTGTATTTGTCAGCTGGTGTCCTTTTAGCAAATGTAACATTAATGGATAACTAATGGACCAACTGTCAAATGTGACATTTGGGGACTTTTTAAAATAGGTCCAACAAATCTGTTCACAAAGTCATATGGTTTATTACCACAAGATGGCTGAGTTCCAGGGTAAATTTCTAAATTCAAGAGGTAAAATGCCTTTACATCTACCAGGGCATATACTTTTATACTGTATTTGGAAAGTTCACTTGGCATATATTGCTGAAAGCTTCAGCAACCACAAATTGTTCATTGATTGTTGTGTATTCAGATGGTGTATAAACTGCCTGACAGTTCAAAACAAAGCTTTTAAAAAATGAGTGAATAGCAGCCAAATTGTTGGACTTTTATCATTCTTCATTGGTCTTTTTTGTCTTCAAAACATAGGCAATCTCTTGAGTGTCATTATTGTCCTAAAAAATCTCAATGCCGTATCTGTCATTTCTCCATAAATCCTTTAAATTCTGACAATTAGAATGATAGTGGCTTGCTATGAAGACTTTTAGTTCAGATAGTGCAATGTCATGATAAATAGATTTTTGAGTATTAGAATTGATGCATATAGAATGTTTTATTTGTATTTCATTATCAGTGTATTTCAGAACTTCTTGTAGCATATCATCTACTACAAAGAATTCCCAACATTGAATTTCAGTGTTGGCATTCTGTCCAGTAGGTTTTGCCTCAGCAAGATCCTAATAACATTTTCTGACCTAGCTGTAACATCAGATCCTTCAGGTATACACAACCATTTTGTAGCATTTCGACTAGTCAAATATTCATTTACATTATTGTTTTCTTCCTCATCTAAATCAAAGTCTTCATTCTATACTTCTCTGACATGCCCTGCTAACTTCTTCAGCTCACGTGATCTGAGTCATCATCAGTAGCCTAGTCACGTGATCACTCACTTTCAACCCCCTCCCAAAGTCGTAAAAGTGGGTTTTCATGCCATATTGTACCGAATTGGGCTAATTCTACAGGAAAAACCAAAAGAAAACATTTAATAAAAAATTATAAATACACAGAAATGTAACAGCACATAACGTGGGTAAATCTCACTCATGTACACTTCGACACATTTGCACACACCTTGCCATTCACTCATCATACCAAATGGGCAAACATAGAGATTGCTTCCTGTACTCCCTCCAGTATAGCTACTGAGATGCACAGCCAGTGGCCATTATACCAAAGTACACATTTTCATTTAAAAGGTATGGTAAGAACAATCTGAGACCCACTATGAAGAACCAAGAATGCACTGCATTTTTATCGCACATCCTATGACATAGTGAAATGAATAAATAAGAGTGTACTATAGGTAAAGGTAATTAATTCATTATATTTCATTCTTGAAAGACAATTTTAAATGCCTTTTTAATTCTTTATAGATCAAAAACATTTAACATACAACAATGCAAAGTAGTTCTTAGATATTAATTGATTACAGGTTTTAAATCCCGAGAGTTAAACATTTCTCTTTCTCTAAAGTTGCAATGTTGAAGTTAAATGTCAGTTTATGTAACACAAAATGATGAGTTTGAAGTAATTAAAATATTATCAGGATTGTTGAAGATGATCTTAAACATAAATCACAATAGAAAATATTTTTCGTAGAATATTTTTTCCTCTGTATTAGAAGGATGAGAGAAGATGGAAGACTAAAAATAACAATGGGAAGAAGAAATACCTCAATCTGTTTAATTTTCCAGCTAAGCAATGATAATTTCATTTAATAGAGTAAAAGAATAAGATATACTTATGTCATGGAAAGAGCAATCGAAGTCACTTACTAACATTGGGCATGGGACAGACAATACTAATATGACCTTGTCACAATTTGGTTCATTGTCCTTTAAATTTGCCCAGTTCAAAATGTATTTCTGTCCAGTATCTGTGGCCTTTCCCTAAATTCCTCATTACCCAGATGGATTTAGATATTGAGAGTACCATTCTGCACACTGTGAGTGTCATTTGCAAGATGTTTAATCATCTCGAAATCAGTTTAGAGAAGCATCACATTCTCAAGTTCAGATTGGTGAAGAATGCAGAGAAATCTGTGGAATCCACAAAGTGAGAAAGTTTTCTAAAGGAACTTTCATTGAGTCATTGAGGACTAGTTTCCTCAAAGAAGCATTAGCATTTTCTCGGACTGATGCCTGCTTCCAACCGAGGTGAAGAAGTTTGAGACCTGACAGCTATGCATATTAGAGTAGTGGCATAAAGGGTATTAACTCTTGATTGTACTTTTCCACACCAAAGGTCCCAAGTGCCTATGACAGGGCTCAGGGTGGTAAATTTCTCTTCAGTTTAAAATCAAGCCCACGCATCTTTGGTGTGCTCTTTCCTTCTTAGACTCTTAACACCAGAAGATTTCTTCTTCTGTTGGGCTTGGATGACCTCCCCACACAGGCCACCGATTTCACTGAGGAACAGAGCAGAGCCCATTAGAGATGCTTACTTTTCCTGATGAAACAGAACCCATAATACATTGCTTCTTCTCAGGGAGCTAACTAATCTCAGTACATATGCCATGGACTCATCTTGAAAGGGGTCACTAAGAAAAAGCTGTTCCTTCCCTTTGGGAAACATCTGGAAGTAATATTTCCATGTTTCAAATCTGTTAGCTCCTGTCTCAGCCACACCAAGACACCTGGCGGCCAGATACACACAGGCTTGTCAGAGTCTGTCAATTCATCATCAGCACAGAGGGTTCTTGGATTGGGGTGGCCCAAAGGTGAAATGCTCACCAGAGAAAATATCCCATTCTGTCCTTTGTCCCTGAACAATGATCATCAGAGAAAATCGATTAGCCAAATCTTGTTATTTTTCTTAGTGTCCAGTAAACACTCTTCTGACCCCTTGTCCACATTGTTAGGCGTGCTTGGAAAAGTGAACTAGGATCACATTTCTGAAATACTCAGCAGATAAACATGGGCACTCACGTGTGTTTTCCTCAAGGTAAATATAAGAAACCTCTACTGATCCCAGAGCATGAAGATTCTTGCAGTTTTTGATAGGATTCATAACCTGTCCCAGGAAGGTTTATATGCTTAGATAACGTACTGGAAAATTTTTAATGAGGGCCAGGTACTCCAATTCTTTCCCAAGAATGCACTGTGATTTAAATTCAAACCAGACTGAGCTCATCAACACATGCTTCTTTCATGAATTATTATTTATGTGAACTGACAAAGCAGTGTGATTTTTCCATCAATCATTAAATCTGCCCTTTCTCAGTTGGCAATAAATGTTTATCATCTTCAATAAAAATGATCTAAATATGCTTGCAACCTACTGTTTGTTATGATTTTGGGGATAGGAGAAGGATAATAGTCATTCCTTCTAAACAGTACAATTAAAACATTGTAAAGTTCTTCATCGGATTCAAAACTAGGAAAGTCACCTTTCTGTAAATTTACTCCTGTGATAAGTACTCACCGAGTGCTTAATAACGTTGGATGCATTTATCTCAGTACCTACTCAAGGTCCAAACACACTAAAGAAAATTAAAGAAGATAAGAAAGTGCATAGTCACAGAAAATGATGGAAATAAGAAGTGACAGATCACCTCTCAGTGAACCTAAATATATGGAATATCTGTGGAATAAGCAGAAAGATACAGCAAATAATTGCTTCCAAGTAATAAGAAATGGCTGTTTTCCTGATAAAGTAGAATCTTAGGGCTATATCTTTTATTTTTTTCTCCTTGTATCCCATTGACCTATCTTGAAATATTTTTAAATGAATATCTTTGTACTTTTCAATATTTCAGAACAAATGAAAAATATAAAAATTATAAGAGTGCATAAAATTTGTTCTCTAAACTGCACAAGTCTAGAGTAGAATTTTACAATCTCAACACTACTGACGTTTTGAATCAGATAATGGAGACTGTCCAATTTTTTTGGAGGGTCTCTAGCATCATCCCCAGTTTCCATCTACTAAGTTCAGATAATTCTCTTCCAGTCGTGACCAACAAAAAATATCTCCAAAAATTGCCAAATGTCCCCTGGTGACAAAAATTAGAACTCCTAATCTAAAGTAAGAACTCCAATCTGTAAAGAAAAAAAACTGGAAAGGATTTGTGTCTAAAGCATTTAGAAGAAACCATCTCCTCCAGAGGCCAACTCTGAGACAAGGATGGGCATGCAAGTGGTTTATCTGAGAGAAGATCTCAGGAAATGTTACCAAGGGAATGGAAGTGAGACAGTGGTAGACAGGAAGGATTCGTTTCCAAGCTGCATTCCTCAAGGCTGATGGAGTTCCATCATGCTTGGAATAAATACTAAACACCCCTTAGAATGATATAACAATTACATAAATTGAGAGGCAAGGGAATGAAGGTATTTACCCCTGACCTGTCCTCAAGAGTCATTAGCTATTCTACCTCTCTGGCCTGCTCTGCCAGTGGACACACCAATCTAAGAAGCTATGCTAACCCTCAAGCAAAGAGTTTCAGACTTGTATCTGGAAACCGGAGACTTTGCTTGCCGGAATGGTGAAGGCCTGTGGAATAGGGTGAATTGACTTGTCTTGGTTGCTCCTAATTCTCTGTCTGCTTCTTCCAATTCAGATCCATTCCTTTGCCATGTAGTCTCCTTGGAGGTGATACCTGCTTTGCAGGGGCTAAGAAATCACAGTCTTACATAAAGTTGATAATCATATAACAAAGATTTAGTCTACCTGTACTACTTAAATTTCATGGAGCAGGATGAAGAAGGCAATTAGAAGAAAAATACCTTAAAAAGTTTCTGAAAGTGGCAATGATGGAGAAAAGGTTGAAAAGCACTGCCTCTTTCTTCCCCAAAATTATGACTACATCAACCCTTGTGATTATTGTGGCTTTTCCTCATCCAAAATCATCAATACTTCTCTATGAAAGATGATTTCTTATTAAGTTAGAAAACAAACTCTTTGGCTTTGCATTCAAGATTAGTCATGCACAGTTCAAACCAAAGCACAGAGGCAGGACACTTGGGGTCTGATTGAGAAATGATGATAAAGTTAGGTTTCATAAAGCAGAGCATTATGAAGCGTGGCTTCAAGAGAAAGCTAAAAAGATAGATTGCGTAAGAGCATAACAGCCTGAAAGATCACGGAATATGAAGAGAGGAGTGGAAGGGGGGATGAAAGGCAAACACATTCCACACGGAGAGCCTATTCTAATGTAGTGCCTTTAACATGTTAAATGCTCAGTTTTATCCACTGAAAAAAAATTTTTAATCCTTCTACTCTCCCCTCCCCTTTGGGGAAGAAAATTTCTTTTTATCACAGTTTAATCCTTATTTTGAGTCCTTCCATGAATTTTTACTATTTTAAAAATGGTGATGACCATAAACTATCAGCAAGAGGCTATTACACAGATCCCTTCTCAGCCATTGTCCCAGAAAGATTCCTCTTACCTTTTTAATCAGTACTAATTATCCATTATGTCACTGTGAGACTGTAAAGTAAGATAATCTCAAGAGACAAAGTTGAAAAGAATTGTCCCCATTCTCTTGGTTATCCAGGAGGTTTTGTATATTTTCCAGTGTCAAGAGAGTTTGTGTTACATCTGGAAAAACACAGACCTTAACAAATGTAAATCAGCTCCAGAAGGCACGAATGATAGCAGTGTGGTGCTGATGTCTTGAGTTCCTTTGCTTAATGGTATTTTCCTGTCTAGTTTCAGTAAAAGTGCTGGCATACTAGGGATAATTTTCAACAGCAGATAAACAGCAAACATATTCCCCACATTCTGAAAGAGTGTTGATGTAACTGGTCAATGATTCAGGAGAAAGAAATAGTAATTCCTTCTGTCTAAGGAATTTGAAACTTGTAGGGGAGGGATGTCATATTTATTAAAACTACAAAATTTATCTGTGGCAAAATTGGAATATGAAACTACGTCCGTATCATTTTAGAGATGGAAAACTGTGGTGACAGTGCCCACACATAACGTCTCACAGAAGGACAGAACATCCTTTTCTGTCACTCTCAACCTCTAAAATAAATGCCTTTTGGATTGCATGTAAAACTGTGCCTATTGCCAGCGGGGAAAGTATGAACACTGAGAGATGGTTCTCAAGCTCCTAAGGAGAGTCAGCAGCCTTAAAAGTCCTCTAAACGACTATAATGTTTGCTTGTAACTATGAAAAATAAAATAAATGTAGTGTTCTTTAATGATATTGTTTCTGTGTTTGTACAAGCCGTCAAATTGTGTAATAAGTGTTTTAGGGAAATGAATCATCTTTCTGTTCTGGACCAGTGTTCATTTGTTCTCAGTGATTTGAATAGGCAAGATAAAACATCGACACGAACACCTTCTGCTATAAGGTATTATCATTCATCTTCAATTGAATTCACTTCATTTTCAAAGGTTGGTCACAACTATAAATAATTTTGAAGTTCTTTGCATCCTTGATGTAATTTATTTCAGTTATGACTTATAGCATCCATAAAACTATGTCCAAAATTAATCTTTATTATAATATATAGTTAACATGACATACACTTGCTCACTGACTACACTTATTGTGCATTTTTGTGTCTTAATTACCTAACATAAGTTCCAAAGAAATTGCTTTTGTTCTTCACTGTTGGAACAAGATTCCCTCCCCAGTTTCCTCCTGGTGGGGTAGGGTTAGAAATATCAAACATGTAGTATCTTGTTTTTGTTTTTGTTAGTAGTATTAGGCCATCAGATCTTCCCTGATCATAGATTCATACTTTGAAAAGAATATAATAAATTAGGTATTCCTAACATCTTTTTAAAAGAAGCTCCCAGAAATAGAAACTTGAGACTCAGGGAAATGCAAGCAACAAGAAGAAGCTGACATTTATATGCATGGGTCAAAGAAATCCATGCTATTTCATGTCTAATTGATGACAAAACAAGGAGAATGAAAATATGTACCTGTGTGTACACATGCTGTTTTACTTGCTTACTCTGTGCAGTGCACAAGTATTATATGCACCTGAGCCCAATGTTTAGAACCTCTGATTACCTAGAATTAAAACCAGAATGTTTAAGTCTAGAGACTTAGTTCTCCCCTATCTTCACCAGTGATTCTTGAGAAGCTGGAACTACTGCAAAAATCTTGTCACTCTTAGTATAAGATCTATTTATGCTGCAGGCATGCATCTATGTACATACATCATTTACATATAATATACAATATGTGTAATGTATAGTTTATGCTTGATATTAAAGATAACTTGGTTAAAACATTTAGACTGCCTAATGCATTTTCTGACCATTCTAAAGGCCCAAATTTGGCTTCTAATAATTTTCTTAAATTTAATATACAACTTATTATAAAGCTTGTAGTTTCTTGCATTTCACTGGCAGAAAACATGAAAAAAGTGAGGACTTCAATTTTACTCCACAGAACACAGAAAACTTCCCCAATATGAAACAGAAGGGTTGAGAAAATGGCTGTTTGTTTATGTTTTAATTTTGGGGTTCTTGGCTTCCCCTCTGCAGAGGATTTGAAAGGGCTTACCAGTAGTAACAAAAAATCCAAAAGGTAAATGAGATTATAGTTCTAGAAATCCAGGAATAAATATTTCAGTTCTAGAAATCCAGGAATAAATCAAATAAATGTCACAAATAGAAATGTTTGAAAGGTCTGACATAGCTCCTTGATCAAATCCTAATTCCTTGTAGTTTTTGTTTTGTTTTATTTTATTGTGTTGCAGGAGGAGCAACAAGAGATAAAATTAGTTACATAACCCTTTGGTAGTACTGAAGAAAATAGATATGTACTTTCCAATTTCCCTGTTTTCAAAACAGCTTTCTCTAAATATTAAATTAGTAATGGCCATAAAAATCCATGTGATCTGGAGGATATAGTATGCCCATTATAAGCAAATAGATATATAAATTTATGTAATATAGTATGCACACACGTGTACATGCATGTATAAGTATATATGCATATATACAGAGTCCCCCCAAAAAATGTATACACACTTCAGGAAAAAAAACAGTATGATGTTTTTTCAACAGATGGTGTTACCCTTGTATGGGGGACCTGAGAGGACACTGTATATCACAGAAAACCAACTACACTGCCAGACCTTAGAGAAGAAATTGAAAATACATGTGCAGCAATCTCAGTGGCCAAGGTTAGCCAATCAGCAGTTCAACATACTAATAAATGTCTGAAAATCACCAAAAAGATGAGTTTTACCTGAAAGATTGAATTAGGCAGCTTCCTGCCACTGTGACGAAATGTTTGAGATAACCCATTTTTAATGAGTAAAGGTTTATTTTATCTCATGTGTTCGGACAGTTCAGTGCATCGTTGCTTGGCCTGCTGTCTTTGGGCCTATGGCGATGCAGTACATCACGGCAGAAACATATAAGGGAGGATGCCGCTTACCTTATAATGGCCACTAAGCAAAAAGAGACAAAAGAGGTGGGGACCCAATATGCCCATCAAAGGCTTTGCCTCCAATGAGTGTATTTCCTCCCACTAGGTCACTCTTAAAAGTTCTACCTCCATTTTGTTGTAGTTGACTCTATTCTGTTTTATTTCATTTGGTTATATTCTCTTCAAAACAAAAAAAAAATGCCAAAAGTTCCACCACCTCCAAACACCACCACAAGATGGTGGCTAAGTCTTTAACACTTGAATATTTGGGTCACAATTATCCAAACCATATTAAAGATTTTCAAAGCAGAATTTGCCATGAACTTGTTTCTAGGTGTCTGTGGAGACATGGCCAAGAAATATGGTAATGGCATATCAATATATACTGTAGCTGAATAAAAGGTGTTTAGTTGAATAAATAATATGCATGTTTTTATATGCAAATTATTCTTGTTACAGTTATGTTGTATTCACTGATTATATCAAGTTATCCTACCTAGTACTACAAAGAAATCATTTCTCATTGTTATGGCACTGAACTTTATAGATTAATAACCAATTTTCCCAATTCTCTTGCCCACAGTCTTTTGTGGTGCCTTTTGTCCCATAGCAATGTGACTGTTCCTGAGGGTTTTAACAATTTGAGATTTGATTTCTTGGAAGAGTGAAAGTAATTTTAAAGTATTTTAAATTTTTATATAATTAGGGCATATGTATCATAAATATGCATAAGGTAAGAATAAATTTTCAAACCACCCATAGTTAAAACATCCAAATATTTTAGTGAATAGTCACCTATATTATAAAAAAATATATTTCATAAGACGTATCAAGAAAGAGAAAAAGAATGTGTTGATTGAGAGCGCATTCCATCGGACAAAGGGAAACACTGCTTGCTGGTAAGGAGCTCAGAGGGAAGGCAGAGGCAGGCTCTGCTCAGAGGGCACTCCAACAAAGGGAGAGGCTGTTCACCCCACCCTTTCGCCTGGGGCGGCCCATCGGCTGCTGCTTTGGACTTGGCTTGAGTTGAGGGCATGACCAGCGAGTTACACCTGGCCGTGCGGCTTGGGACTTCGCCGGGAGACCGGTGGGAGTTTGTATCCATCCCCCATCACCCATAGATGTTTGGGGCATCCCTGGGGTCCTGCCTGTGATGCGCCCGCTCTCCGGGAGCAGTGTTGGGGCAGCTGCTCTGGGC
>RJWT010047236.1:0-11335 GCA_004365215.1 Cuniculus paca | reverse complement strand
ATAGGAAAGTGTGGGCTAAAAATATTTTTTTCTGAGTATTCGTATTAATCAGCACATTTGCTATAAAAAATATCATGGACTAAGCTGACATTTGTTTCTTATAGTTTTGGAGCCTGGGAATTCCAAGATCAAGGCAGTTTTCTCTCCTGTGAAAACCTTGTTTCTGGTTTTCAAATCATTGCCTTCTCTGTGTCTGAGAGAGGGAGAGAGAGGAGAAGGGAGGGGATGGGAGGGGAGACGAGGAGAGGAGAGAAGAGAAGAGAGGAGAGGAGAATAGAGGAGAGGAGAGGAGAGAGAAGAGGAGAGGAGAGAAGAGAGGAGAGGAGAGGAGAAGAGAGAGGAGAGGAGAGGAGAGGAGAGGGACTATAACACTTGAAGGGAAGAGGCACACATGGTGAATTTGTAGATGTAGAAAGGGGTTAGATTAGACAGTGATTGGTATGTTATCTTTAAGATGCTGATTTTTATTCTAAGAGTTTCTCTAAGAAAAACTACCAAGGTATTTTCCACCAGGCTTAACATGATCAGATTTGGATTTGGAAAGGCTCACTCAGTTGTCGAAGAGAAAATGAATTCCAGTGCATATACGAATTTCAATTAAAATATTATTGGAAGGATTCAGCTAAAGATAATGCCAGCTTGGGATTAGGCCATGGCACCAGTAATGGGGAGAAACAAATATAGGTAGGAGACATTTAGGACTCAAAAACGTCAACATATCTAGTCATACATTTGATGTATGCCCAGTAGATATCAGATGAGTAGGTTTTTGGACAGTGCGACTCAGAGGGGACATTTTGGTTTCTGGTTTAAGTAATTAAATGAATAGTGGTGCCATTCAGTGATCGGAGTGCAGTGGAAAAGAAATGGAGGGAAGACCATGAGTCAACATTTTAATCTTGAGGGCCTTTGGGATATTTAGATAGAGATGTAAAGAAGATTTTAAGTTTCCAGAAGTTCAAACAGTGATAAGTAGAGACAAGAATATATGTGAGAAATATTTTTAAAAATGGAAGTTAACTAAAGCCCATGTAGGTAAAGAACAATGTCCAGGGAAAGATTGGGGGGAATTAGAACACGGAAAGCTTGGTTAGAATGTGAATAAAGTAGCAAAAATAACTGAATTTTGAGTAGACAGAGAGGTGGGGGAAAACCAGGAGCCTATGGTGCTGAGGCAGGCAAGGTGAGAGAAGTCACATATGGGGGAAGAGTCAGATAAGATGATGATAAAATCTAGAGAGAATAGTTAGTGATGTTGGAGTCATTTTGGGTGTAGGAAAACCACTGGTTTGAAAAGTGCCTAAAAATGAGCAGAGATAGCAAATTTAGGAGCAATTTGGGATGATATTTTTTGTTTAGTTCAGAGTCTCATCTTTATACTTGTCCTTATATTCACTGCCCTTTCTTCCACGGGCCTCATTTTGTAAGTTTTTTTTTTTATTTTACAGAGAGAAAATTAAACAATAAAACAGTTTCAAAAGAGGTTAGTAGGAGAGTTATAATAATTAATATATTGCGTATTGTTGTCTTTGTAGTAGTTATTTGGACTACAAGATATAGGCATGATTTCTTGTCCAAACAATATTAGCACAAACCTTTCTTTTCAATGAACTAAGAGGAATTAGCTGTACAACTATCTTAAGTATCTTGTGTATAAATAGTTTTTTCTTCTTCCTGTTCTTCCTTTCCCCTTTCCCCCATTACAGTTTATCTTTTCTTTTGAACAGACTTTTTCCCAATTCACAATATCTATTGTATATTTTGGATCTTATTTACTCATTCAGTTTCTCACACTAGTGAGATAATATGATGTTTACACATATGGGTCTGATTTATTTCACTTATGAATATAGTCTTGAGTTGCATCCATTTACCTATGAAAGCTTCCAATTTATCCTTCTTTATTACTAAGTAGTACTCTATTATAAAAAAAACATATTTTAAAAATTCATTTCTTGGAATTTTGTAAGTTTGTTTGACTTGCATCATTTACTCAAACTTTAATGCTTTTCAAAAGTATATGATATCATTTTCAAGTTTTTCTTTTTAAAGAATCTTATCTAGCTATTGGACTATGCATGTTCTTTTGTTTCTTGGATTTTTTTTCACCAAGCTACTCAGCACTATTTTCTGTCTATCAGTGTGTTCTTAGTTTGTTTCTCTTCTTGATGTATTACAGACAGTGCTTATAGCGCTTTTATGTCTCAGTTTTTCTAAGATGGATGCAGTAGTGTCTCTGGGGCATATGCTTAGCAATAGGCTTAATGAATTGCATAACATGCTCAGTTTCATGAAGTATTGCCAAGTTACTGTATAGAATGGTCGGCCAGGTCACACTGCTGTCAGCTGCACATAGAGATCCCCATTCCTGACTATACTTTCTAGTAATTGATTCTGCTATGTTGATTTGGGGTGTTCAGTATTTTTGACTTGTGATTATATAATAATAGTATATTGTGAAATTGAATGGTTGCATTTATACAGTGATATTTAAGAAAAATAATGATTAAATTTGAACCAGTTTTCCGTGATTGACTACATCTCTTCTTGTTCCCCTTAGTTTACTTGAGGTACTTTAAGAAGTCAGGAACTAAATATAATATTTATGCAGCAATCTATGAAACCTAAGTTCTCTGAAGTGAGCAATTACAAATTAGGTAATAGTAGCACATTTGTCAATTATAAGAGTTATCATAAACTGTTAGTAGAAAGATGCTATTACAACATATTTTTCAATGACTTTTCTTTCATTGCTTTAAGCCAGCAAAGAAAATGTGATGAAATTTCTAGGAGTACTTAAGGTTCTGAATCACCCAATTCCCATGGAAGTTATAGAGTGGAGAAAAATGGTATGTAGTTCATGTTCTTGTTTTTCTTCTTGAGTGTCTGTTTTTGGTTTGTATTTATGTTGACATTCACATTGACCTTATAATCTTACCATCTTCTGTTTCCATTCAGTGTATATGCAAATATTTCTAATCAAAGTACTTTGTTTCTTTGTATCGTCCACATTATCAGAAAGTTGTTGAAGTCTAACCCCTCAAATCTAGGTTATTTCTATAACAAAGAACTCTTTAAATAGTAAATGTAGATTACAAGTGATAAAATAATTCAAAAAGAATATTTTGGGGTGAATAAAAAGAACCAAGCAAGCACATATAACTCACAGAGATAGCTCTAAGTAATGTGTAAGATTGTGGATTGGTTTACTACTAATCTTTCCTCACTAGGGATTTGCGATAGTTTGATAGCCTGGGAGCTTGGTGTATATCTCGGCTTATTTTATTTTTTTCTAACTTTTTGGTGTTGAATCTCATTTTTTAAAACCCCATTAATCCTGTTGACTGAAGAAATAATTACCTTTTAGATTCTTTTAGCTTGTAAGAAACAGACATGCTCGAGTTACCTTATTTAAAGGGGTTGATTGTAATGATACCCTGGGAAATAAGGTAGCAAGAAATAGTTTCAGCCACTAAATATTCAGGTCTCAAGGAGATTGTAATGTATTGTAGGATACAGTTCTTAATAGCTTTGACACCCTGATACTCAGCAATCCAAAGACCCATTGCTTTTTATCTCATGTACGACTGTTATGCCGACATTTCTTGCTATTTCTGCATCTGCTGTTTTTGACACTTTTCTTTGACACTCTCTTTGTAAATGTGAAGTTCAGATCTCTTCCACCCTACTCAAAAGTGGCAGTATAGTTAGTCATCATCCATTTTAACACTCCCTTTCTCTTGTTGCCAAACTAGACTGAATTCTCTAATGGAATTATCTCATATTCTGCTAGCCAGAGTCTAGTGGCTGCTTCTGGCTCATCTTTGGTTCACAGATTAGGACCAGGGTTGATATTGGAATCCCTTATGTGTGAGCAAAAAAGTTTGCTTTTATTTTTTTTAATGTTAATCTGCCTGGTTAACATAACTAGAACAGACCATGCTTAACCAGACAAATACAAATTATATCAATGATTTTTGTAGCAAAGGCTTAATCTGCATGTTTTTTCATGCCTGAGATGGTTCCCATTAAAGATAATGTATCAAACTTGTCTTGAATTTCCTGGGAGTTTTTGTGTTCAAACACTGAAAGTTCTACATTCTGGGAAATTCCTCAGTATCAAGCAAACTAAGAAGCATTGGTCATTTTAAAGTCTATCTTTTCATTTTCCCTCTCCCACCTGCCTTTCTTTCTTTCTTTCTTTCTTTCTTTCTTTCTTTCTTTCTTGCACAAAAATATTTGAGTTCCTGTCATATGGAATTCTGTACTGGGTGGTGGAGAAATAGTAGTGAATAGGACAGATGTATTCCATATGTAGGTAGTGGAAGACAGAATGTGAACAAGTAATTCCAAGTGTGATGAGAAAGGGGAAAGGCAAGGTAGAGTGTGTCTTGGAGGAGAGTAGTACAGCCTGTTAGAATCTTTACCTAGTTCTACTATGCAAAGAGGAATGTGTAGTAAAGAAACACCTGAAAAATGGGCAAACTCTAGCTCTCAGAGATTGTGTTAAGGCACAAGAGTGCTACTAAACAAGTAAGCAAAGTGAGTGCCTTCAAGAGAATAAAGCTGGGCATTGAAATAGTGACTCAGCAAGAAGTTAGGTGTTGAAGGAAATTCTCTTTGCAGAAGCAACATTTTGGATAAGACTTGCATGGAAAGAAGTAGGTCATGGTCATGGGAATGGAAAGTATACCAATATGGTTGGCACTGGGGCCATGAGTATTAGAACACTAGGCCAGAGAAATAGGAAGAATCAAGATCACATAAGCAATTGGATCTTGTAGGCTATGGTAAGAATTTTGGTTTTTATATTAGAGTTGACAGGGAAGGTCTTACACAGAGAAATGTCCTGATTTCAGTTCAAGGGATAGTTCTTTTCTTGTGTAAAGTGACTAAAGACTGAAGCAATATCAACTATTATATCTGAACTCGTGGCATTAGGAGGTTGATAGTGCCATTCAAGGTCACAGAGAATTTAGGAAGAAGCAAAAGCTTATGGAGAAAGAAATTACATCATCTTTTCACACTAAGCTTAAGAGGGATAGTGAAGCCTAAAAATTGTTGCTTAATAATTTTGTATGAAGCAGATCCTTCAATTAATATTTAAAATCTATTATGTAGTTGTACCAGAACTGAAGAGTTGTGATTACATTACTTTCCCAGAGCAGTGAGTATAGAGAGAACCACCTACTTTTCTCTCATTGCTGAGATAAAATACCTAATACCCAAAAATTAAGGAAGGAAAAGTTTATTTAGCTCACAGTTTGTGGAGGTTTCAGTCCATAGTCAGCTGGCTCCAAGGCAGGGTGGCATGGCACTGGGGCAACACTTCAAGGTGGCAGAACACAGCAAAGCAACAAAAGCAAAAGGGAGAGAACAAGCCTCTTCTCCTCTCTTATATTGTAAGCAGGCTACCCCTTCCCCCCAGGGCAGGTGTAGCACTTATACCATCCCCCGTGTCTTCCTCTTGCACAGGCTCAGACATTTATAAAGTAAAGACCCTGGTTCCCCAGAAAACACAGGACCAAGTGAGAAGAAAGTTCCAGTTTCACAGTGCTGAATGTCTGAATCTTGTTTTTGAGGCACATGTAATGGCAAAAATATCCTGGGCTCAGCAAATAATTTTCCAGTAATAGTCTACTGACTAAAACAGATTTTCAAGTCTCATACAGATGAACTATGAGCAATCCTCACCTTAGGGAAAAGTAAATGATCCTTAAATTTTTAAATTAGTGCTAAATAGTTGTCTTGGGAAATTCACAATCAAATTTCGGCTTAGGCACTTACAAAAATATAGATAGCATTCTTTCAGTCTGGGAAGATTTTAAATGAGGTTTTAAGTAAAACATGCAGACTATGAATTTTAAGGGGATGTTGTGGTCAAAATGATGAGTCTAATTTGTGTCAATTGTTTTTGGAGCCATCTATTTTTGGTGAAAACTTAAATCTCCTAAGCAAAAATGTAGCAAGAGCAATTGGTGATGTTTTTCATCTTATGTACTCGATGCATGAGAAAGGCTTGAAAGTTCAGTTTAGTTTTTAGAAGTTTGACACAGAGCAAAGGGAGAAAAAAAGGTTATAAGGGAAAGAAGAGAAAGACACAAATGAAGAACCAAGGAAAAGGGGTCCAAATGTATGGGGAACCTGACTGTTGTGGTCCTTGTGTGTTTTTTGGAAAATCATGGAGTGAAGAGTAATGGGCTAAAATAAGGTTAGTAGAGTTGTCTGCTGGTATCTATGGGAGATTTGTTCTAGTTCACGCCCAGATACCAAAAATCTGTGGATGCTAAAATTCTTCATATAAAATGGCATAGTGGTTGCATGAAATGTATGCACATCCTTCCATATACTTTAAATTATCTTTATATGACTTGTAACACCTAACACAATGTAAATGCTATGTAAATAGTCATTATACTGTATTGTTTAAGGAACAATGACAAAAAATCTATACATGTTTTGTACATTATTGAAAAAAATTCTGACTTTATTTCCAAATATAGTTTATTTTAAATAATACACTTTCTGTGGAGATGACAAATATTACCATTAGTAGATCTAATTATGCAAAAAAACTACGTCTAGTCTGGGATAGATATATTTAGTTTTGGTAACATACATTAAGTGGCACCAATTACACAATAACTCAGAAGTGAGTAACATGGAACCATGAAACTGTGACTTCCCTATAGCTGCACAGACTTAGGCTTTTCTGGCTGAGTACATTTCCAAAAACTGGATGCTTGTTCAGGGTTATGCTGATGAAATTTGTGAAGAAGCAAAGTTCTAATGTGATGACTCACAGATGATAGGACATATAAGTTATGTAGTTGCTACAGTCTAACTGTAATGACCTTTAATCAACTGTTTCACCTTTTAGAAAGAAGCAAAAAGTTAAGAAGTTCTTTGAAATAGCACATAGTGTGGCAAGTTCTATGCAGAGCAGTCTGTTGGAACAATGTCAGAAGGACCCTGGGGTGTCATATAGGGTGGGCATCATTAATAATCACGATTATCATCTAAATACTGGTAGGAAATTGACTGTTGATTTGTAATCTTAGGTAAGTTATAGATAAATGGAAAAGACCAGGCCAAAATCAGGTTAAAAATTAAAAGCTAAATGAATAATACTTCAAAATTAACTGCAGGAGCCCTATTCTTGCAGCAAGATTCCACAAGACAAGGTACACAACAATTTTCTTCCCATGTCTGGCTTGCAGGCACTTTCAGTGGCTATTTCAAATACCTCCCCTGCTTCACCTTTGGTCTTTGCTATATATTCCATGGATCTACTTGCTGGTCCTGCATGCCATATCTCCACCTTCTTCAAGTTGCATTTGCTTCTGTTCCATGTCATCATGCTCATGCCTTGTGATTTCATCATTCTGAAGATCCTTCTTGTTTCCAGACAAGATGATGGGCACATTGGGAAATAAATGCTTCTCTTTTGGGATCCATTTTCTGGAATTTTTTTAACTATCAGGATGGTATATGGCAAAATATACCAGTATCGCACCGGATAGGTAAATGGCTTCAAGTAGTCATAACATTCCTGCCCAGCTGTGTCCCACAAAACCGACTCTGCCTGCTTTCAATCCACTCCAATGTGTCATACATGGTCCTTAAACACCATGGGTGCCTAAAGTTCTAGTAACTGTCTTTGAGAAGACTAGGAACAAAGTGTTCCTAGATCCATTAATAACAATCACCTATTTCTTGCAGATGGCAACACCCTTATATTTTTGCTGCAAGGTGCAGGTCTTGCATGGCAGAAGATACAATGCACCTTGCATTTTTCAGATGAATGACTCAGGTGAAGACTCTGAGCCCAACCTCTTCACATCAAAAGCTTGGCGTGGATAGCTCAGAAGAAGACCAAGAAGAGAAATAGACTGTGGGCATAGAGTTCAATGAACGAGGGGAAGGTGGGAGCAAACATAATTATTATTTTTTTCTGAATATTTTTCATCTGCAGTTGGTAAATTCTGAAGAATCATAGCTATAGATCCTGCAGACAGGTAGGGCTAACTGCATAAGTAGGGCAGTTGCAGAAATTCCCACTTCTTATGTTATGGTGGCAGGTGCTCCGATGTCAAGAAAGTGAGTGTTATTTCTACTATGTTGATGAGACAAGGATGTGATGATATAACTTGTACAAAATCTGAGATAGTGAATGCTTCAATTAAAGCCAGAGCTAAAGCTATCATATGTTCCTAATTTCTTAGCAATCATGATTTCAGATTTCTGCTCAGTGGTACCCAAGGAACATTTTTATGTGTGAAACCATGTGTCTCAACTTAGCAGAGACCATGTGTTTTGGGGCCTGGTCCAGCACTCTTTCCACTATGTTTACCACATTATCTCCCAGAGGGAATCTGTCAGCTTTTGTAATTTTGATGGATATTTTCCCATAAGAAGTTTACTCAACTGATAACTAACAGGGAAGTGAAATTCTTTTCACAGTTGGAGTGACTTACACTTAAAATATGAGTAACCACTGGGCACTCTCTTTGAGATGGAAACTTATGTAATGCGACTAAGTTATGTTCTCCAGAGTGGCATTCATGTTACTGAATTCAAAAATAAATATCATGGGAAAAACAAATCATTGGTTTTGTAAGGAAGAATAGGGGAAGTATTTTATCTTCTTAATTAAAGTGTTGGAACATTTTTGCAGTGTAGATGACTAGCATATTAGAAATAGGGAGGAGACGTGATATATCTCAGAAAGAGAAAAGTGCCACGGAATGGTGTTCATTTCTTATCCTTTTTTTCCCTCTGGATTTTTTGAGATAGAGTCTCACTATCTAGTTCAGGTTTGCCTTGAACTCTCAGAGATCCTTCTTACCTCAAGCCTCCTGAATGCTGGGAGTATAGGCAGGTACCATCATAGGGTAGGAAAGTCATCTGTGATTTAGTGTTTAGGAACTAGTTTGTTTTAAAAAATAGAAGTTTAAGGAGCAGGCATTAATCATTTGGGGACTTTCAAAATTTGACATTGATTGAAGAATACAATACAATGCAACACAATTTGAAGCAAAGCATTTTGACTGGTGAGAAATTCAAATGGATATAGACCATATTTGTATAATAGCATCAGAGGGGTTGCTTGCTTTGGAATTAGGTGGTCTGTTGAAAGAAGATCCTGAACTAGGAACAGTGAAGTTTTTTTTTTTTAAGAAACAAAAAATGACACTATGATATGACATTCCACTGAGTTTAATGTACACGCAGCGATTTCTAGTCACTGTCTCTATGGTTTTTCTTTTCTCAAACATGCGCACAGCAGAAGCTGGTGGGGACTGACCCAGAAGAATTTCAGCTCCTGGAAAAACTCTGCTATAATATCTCACAAAGAAATCATGGTATTTTACAGGGGCAACTATTCGTTTGTTCCATAAATGAATGTTTCAAGAATTCATCCCTCCAACGTAAGATAAATATATACTTTTCCACCTGAAGTCAGTCTGTGTAAGTGAATAATATTAATGTTTTGAAACATCATCTCTCATTATGCAAACAGGTAGTCCACTTCCACAGTGGAATTAATTTCTTTCTGATGTTGTCTGAGAACATAGAGCAAAGTATCCCTGTGCACTTTCTAATACTGTTCAGGGACTCAGTGTTGCATGTATTGAATCTGATTGGAAGCTGCCAAATTGTGTCTTGGACACATGCTAGAACCCATGACTTAAGATGGGTCATACTTATGTATAAATACTGCCAGCTGGTTTTGTTTGTTTGTTTTTTGTTTTGGCAGTGCTGGAGGTAGAACTCAGGGCCTCAAACATGCTAGGTGAGTGCTCTACCACTGAGCTACACTCCAGTCCAGGAAAAGAATCTTTGATATATTGTTTATTGAATGTCTACTTTTTAAAAAAACTCAATCATTGTCAGGTATAAGTGTCAAAGGAATAAGATCCTTGACGTTAAAAGGATTTAAATCTTTTAAATTAGATCCTGCTACTAGATCTTTGCTATAGATCCTTATTATAAAGCTGCACATCCTTGCTACTGATCAACAATAGTGGCAATAATTTAATTAACTAATTTATTTATTTTTGGTACTGGGGATCAAACTCATGACCTCACGCTTGCCAGGCAAGTACTGTGCTGCTAAGCTAAATCTCTGGCCAGGGGCAGCGTTTTAACAAGACCCTCAGGCGATTCCTATGCTGTGGACATAATTATAGTGACTGTCCATGAAACCCAAAGGTATGATTGAGAACTCATGTAAAAGAGGATAAATATTTTAAGAGTTTATTTTCAATAGCACAAGCCAGCATATTTCTACCAGAATCAAAGAAACAAAATATCATTAAAATTCTCATAAAATTCTGTCAAATATTCTTCCCTGACCAATGGGGTGGTTTATTCCATTATTAACAAAACCAATTTCAGTACAACTTCTAATTCATTCCAAGTGTTTTTTGACTGGTAACTGCAGACACTTTAGAAAAGTGGTGCTTAAAAAATGTCTGGTGGACGTTTAATTGTGAAATAACTTAGTCTTAACACTTTGAAGGCACTTCATACGCCATGTGGATGTTACAAAGCTGAGATAATGTACCTCATGGAATACCACCTCATTTGATTGTTGTAATAATTTTTCCCACTGAAATATTTGTAACCGTGGCTCACAGTATGAAGAAAAAATTTTAACACCATGGAAAGTGGCAACATTTCACTACTAAATCTGAATCTGAATTAATACTTCATGCTAGTATCTTTAACAAGTTCATCCTGTAAGGAGCTCAAATTCCTTGCTATTTTCATCTGCCACTGTAAAATTCCACTGTACAAATGGTGTATTTTATTATTTGAAATATTTTATCCATGTAAATGAACCAAATTCTTTGTATTCTTCTAGCCGGACCGTTTATATATTTTACCCTTGCTTTTGCACCATGTGCCAAATGGGTCCTTTGGCATTTTTTTCTGAGCATCGATTACCTTAGGAACACCAGTACCTGTTGTATTTAAGGAATGACTCATTTTCCTGTCTAACCTTTGGGAGGTAGATGCAGTTCCCCAGTTGTTGGCTTCCAGATGTGAGCCATTTTAACTTTGAAAGTTTAACAATTTTGAACAGAAGAAAGTATTTTTAAAAAGACTATATCTCAAAATACATCTTTTAAGGAATGTCTTCTCTCAGGAACTTTTAGCTGGATGCTCAGGGTGTCAGGTCAGATGAAAATAGACAAAAGGTCTTGTAGATCATCTCAGATTTATAGTACTTTTTGAAGGACAATGAATGATGGGGTTTGCAGAAATTACTTATTGAATGTCTTAATAGATAAGAGAGATGATTAAAAATAATCTCAGAGGTGCCTCA
>RJWT010047235.1:0-11334 GCA_004365215.1 Cuniculus paca | reverse complement strand
TAAGTGAGGCATATCGAACTCCAGCTAGCTGTAACTAAAACAAATCTACACCCAGACATATAACAATCAAGATCACAGAAATTCAGCTCAAGAACAGAATATTAAAAGATGTTAGAGAAAAGAAACAGATCACCTATAAATGAAAGCCCATCAGAATCACGGCAGACTTCTCAACACAAACCATCAAGTCAAGAAGAGGCTGGAATGAAGTATTCCAAGTCCTGAAAGAAAACAACTTCCAACCCAGACTGATGTGCCCTGAAAAACTTTCTTTCAAAATTAATGGAGAAACAAGATACTTCCATGACAAAGAACAACTCAAGGAATTCATGACCACCAAACCAACCCTACAAAAAATGCTAAAGGACATTCTAGAGAGAGATAAAAAAGGCCATGGTCTCAGGAACAATGGCAGAAGGGGACCATCAAGTGGGGGCAGTCGATTAAATGGAGAGGAAAAACAGGGAGCCAATGGCAGGAAAATAGCATGGCAGAGACAATGCAGTGCAAGAGGGCCTCAAGGCACCAGTAGAAAGAAACACAGGCAGAGTGGATCAGGAGACAGGACCCATCAATATGCTCTATACAAGAAACACATTTAGCTAGAAAGAAAATTCATAGTCTGAAAGTCAAAGGAGAGAGAACAATGCCCTATGTGACAGGGAGCCAGAAAAAAAGTAGGGGTAGCTTACCCAAGAACTGCAGAATGGATAAGAAAGACATGGCATTTAACATGATGGAAACCTACTCAGCTATAAAGGAAGATAACCTCAAGGCTCTTGTAGGTAGATAGAGGCAACTTGAGATCATGCTCATAGATGAAATGGTTCAGAGTCACATGGGTGAATTTCATGTTGTCTCCCTAGTATAACAAACTAAAGGAGTTAGTGCGATTGAAAATGCACAATACATATTGGGAAAGTCAAAGGGGAGGAATTATCTAAAAAGGGAAGGAAGTGACCACTGTTAATCTATTATCATGATTTGAAACTCATATTGTCTTCATTGTTCTGATTAGTTTCATTTTATTCTGACTTGTTTGATTTTATTATACTTGATGGCATGGACAGCTATTTGAAAGATAACAAAATATATAATTGCAGCCATAGAGAAGGTCCAATTATCTTGTTTTGAAACCCTGTGTTGCTTTCATGGCTTTGTTTTGATTGATTTTACTCTATTCTGTGTTGTTTGACTGTAATATATCTGAAGGTGTAGGCAACTATTCTGAACACAAGAAGCATTATGGTAGCCACTGCTGTTTTACTAGTATCTTGAAGCTCTCTATTGCTTTCATTGTTCTACTTTTCTTTTCTGGTTTTATTTTGTTCTATTTTGTTTGATTTTATTTATCTCTGATAAATATGTTTTGCAGATAACAAGAGGCATTATGGTAGCCATTATTGATTACTTTTTACCCTGTTTAGAAGTCATGTACCATGTTCATTGTTTTGTAGTGATTGACCCTACTCTGTTTTATTTTGTTTGGTTGTATTCTTTTTTTTTAAAAAAAAGACATAATATGACTTTTTGACATTTGCCCTATGGAAACTTAACATAATCTGTTTAAATTGATGGAAGTTAAAATATAGCCCCAAGGAATTTATTGTGTTTAGTACAACAATAATGTTCCTGTTGTTACAGACATCAACTTTGTGAATCATATGACTAATGATATTTCTGTATCAGTTGTCAGGAGGCATTGAGTAAAATTTGTTGGTGATATTCAGAGAGTACTTAGGCTTTCACAGCATTTACTGCTTTCCTCAATCTCCATCAATGATTCAATCCTAATTTTTTTCTTTTCATTTTCCTTTGACTAGTGCCCTCTGCTTTTTTGTTTAATCTCATTAGAAGTATTTGTTTTGACAGTTGATTTTGTGGCACCACATTAATTTTGATATTCACAGGAATTTTACCTTTAAATTTTAAGGGTAAAAATGAGATTTGTGTTTGATTTCTCATGAAATTATTTGTGTCTGACTCCCCTCCTGCAAAACAAACAAACAAAGAAATAAACAATCTGCTCCATGAGCCTAAACTGTTGATCAAACAATATTAAGTTTATTACATTTAAAAACTGAGGGAAAGCTTGAATAAACCTTCTAGACTTAATCTGCGTACTTTGCTTAGTTATTTGCTTTTAGTTGACCTTAAACATCACCAATTTTAGAGGTATAGATAACACCTGTGATATGTGATGTAGCAGTTGATGAGGTTTGATTAGATATACACGGATTGCTTCCTAACTTCCAATCACCTTTCCCATAAATATTCTGAAACTTGTTTTGATTTGAGACCTGTTTGCCTATCCACATGTTGCTGTCTTGTGAATAAAATTACTTCTTCAAATCTTGCTCTTTAAGTGACTGATGTACTGCCCTGGTTAGGTAACTCTGCAATGAGGGACAGTAGCAGATTCTTAGAAAAGGCGTGAAGGTTCAGAGGACAAATTTAAGTAGTTTGCCAAATGTAAAACAAATCTGTGGTCCTTGATGTTGTTTGGGTGGAACACAAGCCAGGATGCTCCAGTGTGTACTTTGATATATTGGATAAAGAGAAGACCTGATAAATGCAAAGTAAAATTATGTATTTGAGAAGATCTCAGAGAATTTCTGGAGAGTGTATTAGAAGATTGCTTATTTCTATTGAAGTTTGGCATTTTATATTTTTTCAACATTTACTTTAAATATTTTTCACCCCCCAGGAAGAACTTGTGTAATTAAAAAGTGGTATGTTTGATGGTCAATACTTAGATTTGCATTTGAGGTCACTGTGAATAAGTGATCTAAATCTTCTTATCAGTACTATTGTTTATACTTTTCTGAATTCAAGCTCATTATGTAACCAATAGCTAAGGAAATGGAAGTTGGCAGAGTAGATGCATTCTATCATTCTTTTGTATTAATCAAAGTGACAAATAATGTTTCATTGAATAAAAAGCAATGTTGAATTTATTAAACTTATGAAGCCAGGAAAGCCTGACTAAACCTTCTAGATAAACTGCTTCACCTGCTCTTAGTGGCTGGACAAAGACTCAGCATATTAAAGTATTTGCTTTTAGTTGAGGCTATGGTTTATATCTAGATGTCCCCCAAGCCTCATGGCTCATGGATGAGGCTTTTGGGAGGTGATTGGATCTCTTATGATACTCATCTGTGGATTAGTCTGTTGATGAGTATATAGCTAACTGTGCTGTTGGGAGGTAAAGCCTGGTTGTAGGTTGCAGGTCACTGGAGGTGTGGCATGGAAGGGTGTATCTCTGTCCCTCTTGCCTTGATCTCTCCTCTGTTTCCTGACTTCCAGGCCACAAGCAAGCTTCTGCTATGCCACCCTGCCTGAGAGCCAACCAACTATAGATTGAAAACTCTAGAAACTGAGCCAAAATAAACCTTTCTTCTTTAAATCATGGGTATCAGGTATTGTGTCCCAGTAATGAGAAAGTAACTAAGACAGTTGATTTAAAAAATCATGAATTTTAGAGGCATATTTGACATCTGTGACATATGGGTCATGATAGTAATAGTTGGTGAAGTTGATTATACATGTTGATGGCTCCAGTCATCTTTGCCATAAATCCTGAACAAGTTGCCTCTTACAAATAAACTCCTGTGCAAATATTACTATTTTAATGATTAGCAGAGAGTGTGGTGGATAAAACAAGCCGGGTCCAGTAGTACTTAACTGCAGTAAGGGGTAAACACGCATTTTAGGAAGTCATTAGGCAATTGTAGACTGAGTAAAGAAATATCACATACTCAACTTACAAGTGTTTATAAAGCATAGTGTGTAAAGAATTTCTTGCTACATACGATCAGCAAGGAAGATATGCTATTATATGGTAATGTCTAAGATGATTCCTTAATATTTGCATGTACAGAATAATTATAAATAATGATCCTAATTACCCAGTAAATTGTAGGTATTTAATATCTAACCTTATCCAGAAAACTATTCTGGGCTAAAAGATTTTTCAATATCCAGTGATCTTTGCTCTCAAACAGCATGGGTTGGACCCTGGATCTTGGAAGTAAGCAATGCAAAACATTATTTTCTGAACTCTGGAGTGTCCTTAGGAATATGAAATATTTTTAATAAAATTTGAGAGATGATTTCTGCTTGTGAGGCCATTTGCCTACCAAAGGCAGGTGGTGACAGACTGTGCAGTACTTGAAATAGCATCATAGCATATAGGGGTCAAAACTGAAGATCAGTGGGCATATGGACGTGAGGTTTGTGGGAACATCAAGATTAAGGATGAGGTTCCTAAGAGTGTCAGTGAACCAGATACAAACCACCCATTCCATAGATTCCACTGAAATCAGGATGTTGGAGGGCGCTAGAACTTCAAGCTCTGAAATTGGTCAAATGAATTCTACATTGCTAGTTCATGGACTTCTGACAAAATTAAGTGAAAGTTCTCATGATAGAAGACAAAAATCATCGCTAGACTCAAATTATTACTGTAAAGGTTTTTGTCCAACTATAATGGCCATCACACAATTAAAGATAACCAGACATACGGAGATAAGAAGACCAGTATAAATAATACACTATAGAAAGAGATCCATGAATTATCTGGATAGCGAAGTTATCAGAGATAGACTGATATAAGTCATGTTTTTTATACTTATGGAGATAAATTCAGACTTAACTATTTCAGAAAGCAATTGGAAACTATAAAAGTGACACTGCAGCCAGATGTGGTGGTGCACATCTGTAATTTCAGCACTGTAAAGGTTGAAGTGGGAGGATCATGGGTTCAAGACCAGTCTTAGCTGCACAGCAAGTTCAAGGCTGGTCTGGATGACATCGTGAGTCTCTCTTAAAAAGAAAAAAAAGTGACATTGCATATTTGAAATAGAATGAACTAGAAATTCTATAACTGAAAAATATAAACATAGCATTTATGTTTAACTAATATACTCTAATAATAATCCTAGTTGAAACAATGTAGTGCTGGTGAATGTCCCTATTTTATTTCCACATTTTCATACCATGCTTTTCATCAATCCCTCAATTTCCTTTTTATTTTATTTATTTATTTAATCCCTCAATTTCTATTTTTTTCTAGCTTATCAAACTTAAGGTGAACTACAAACTAATAATTACACGTGATTATATTTATGTTTTCAATGTTTCTTTCAATTTTAGGATACTTTGTATTTTATTGTTGGTTCTAGAGCTGTTTTGCATATATATGTGTATGTGTGTATAATTTTTACTTCTGCTTTAAAAAATTTCTTTATTGTAATATTCCCTAAGAGATAATCAAATTTGAATGTACTTCGTGACCCCTAGATACAGTACTTTTGGCACAAGTCTGCCAGTTCATTATATTTTCTCTTGATAATTGATTAATTTAGCTATGAACTTCAAGAGCAACAAGATGTTGGAGTGAGAAGGGGACCTGAGACCAGCCTCTGAGCCCCTTCCTCCTGATTTTAGGGAATACTGTGACTTTGAAGATGTTAAAGATTACAGATTGGTGTAATTGTTGATATCAGACTCACAGCAGACTGAAACTTCAGAGAGCTTAGTAAAACAGTTCTCTTGTCATTTGAAAGCATTTAACTGCGGTATTAGTTATTACATTTTCAGACAGCTTTATAACCCTTGGATTACATATTTGAAAGAGACTGTAGTGGAAGAAGACATGCCAGATGGCATAAAGTGGGAAAAGCCAATCTAATTCAAAATATGATAATATATGAATTCTTTTTTAATTCGTATGCTAATGATTAATAGGGAAGTCATTACAACCAACCCAAAGATGCATTAGATATATATTACAATCAGTACTCTGATTTGGGCTGCCATTATCTGTCAGATTCACATATCCCTGCTTGTGTAACTCTTAGAAGTAGAGAAAGGAAAGAAAGTATTGCTGATGTAACACCAGATGGTTACTTTGAACAACTCCCATTTTACTTCCTGAGGAGCAGTATTGGAATAGCCAAGCACCTGTATGGTTTGCTATAACAGCACAAATTTCCGGGTAGAGTAAATGCTTGAGCTGATGAGTGGCACCTTCTTGGTTGCAGGTGTTCTGTATGTTAGCAGATCAAAACTCTGATCACTGAGGTTTGGGATTGGGATTCATGTTCCTAGGAGGAAGATATTAAGAGAGAAATCAGGATTTTAGGAGTTTACCTGAGTTGGGGTTCATAAAAGCATGATTGCCCTTGGTGTCAGATAAGAAGAGAGAACTAGAAGACAAATCAAGAAGCCAAAGTACAATCACACAGATGGGAAAAACACAATGAAGCTTCCAAGAGCATCTTCAATGCTGTGTATATTCATCCCAGGGAGTGTGTACAGTGTTTCATTGGAGTGAAGAAAGGAATTACTAACGCTGCCATTTATATTTATTTTTTGTATTTTACAAATTATATTCATACATTTCTTATAATGTATATAACATATTACTACAGTATAATGTGCATGTAATTTATATGTAAATAAGAAGTGTATGTATACATGTATGAGAAGTACATACTCAATCACCTTTCCTGATAGGGTACTACATCTCATGCCTATGTGCATGAGATGAGGTCATGAGCATCCAGTTTTACAACTATACAGGGTTGGTTTGAAAACCCAGTAGAGCTGAACCTGGAAGTGACAGGCTGCTCATTGCTGAGAGATGAGCAGGACACAATGCCAAAGTGGGCAAAATCTGAAAATCTTGAAGTCTTCTCGACTTAGTCTTCCCCTCTTCTCTCCTTTTCCAGTTATTTGGTCTTGATTCTTATTTTTCATAAAAACTTTTGACAGCAAAATATCATTTATAAACTTGGTATGCTCTTTTATTTTTTGGATTTTTAGTAACAAATACACAAACCTTGCATGTGTACTTTCCATTTTAATCTTTTTAAAAATTAATTATTAGAATAAAATTGTCAAACTACTGTTATTCTAATCACAACTAATATGACATTTTTAACTTAGTGTAATATAAGCCATTGTCAAAATAGCTACTGTAATTTAGAATTTTAGGAACGTGAGCTCTGAGTTGATAACTTTCATCTTTTATTTACCCATCTTTATGCCTAGTGTTTGCAGTTTAGCTGCATCATCCAGCAATTAAAGTGGGAACCTCAGGGTGAATGTCATATAAGGCTAGCTACATACAATGAAACTAGCATTGACCTGTGGCACATGAGAATTAAATCCTTGAGTTGACTGTCTCCTGTGGTGTCGTACTGTACTCTGTACTGACCAAGTACCTCATGTAGCAGTTGCTGTGCCTGCTGCTTTAAAAGTAAAAGTCGAGGGGGGAAGATATAGGGAAATATAAAATATGTTCTTAGATCTTAAGAAACTTACAATGTAGTTGTGTTGATAAACTTTATATTCATATAAAGTTAACTGACAGTTCAGTGTATGTGTGCCTAATATGTATCACAGATACCACCACTTGAAGAATTTAAGAGGAACATATTTTTCCCCTTTTATTTTTCTATCATTTAATCTGCCTGAATTTTTTCAAATCAGAGGTGGGTGTTGTGGCCCACTCCTGTAATCACAGCCCTCGGGAGGCTGAGGCAAGAGGATTGCCACAGAGTTGGAGCCCGGCCTTGGCTACACAGTGAGTTCAAGGCCTGGCTGAACTGCATAGCAAGACCCTGGGGGTGGGACTGGGGAAGCCACTGGGCTGGGACTGTAACTTTGCGGCAGAACACTTGCCTAGTACATACGGCATCTTGAGTTCAATTCCCCAATAAAGATTTCAAATCTGTGCACATTTGTTTAGTTCATTTAATGAGAATGGTTACTGCTCTTTTAAAAAGACAAATATATCTTATAGTAGACAAATTAAAACAGCAAATTCAACCACTTATCATTTACCCAATGTTTACAAAACCCTTGTTATGTACCAGGTATCATGGTGAATAATAGGACTGGTTGAAGGAAATTCAACTTCGGCTACAAAACCATCCAAAATGAGTGACTTCAGGATTTTAGTAAATCAAGCACATATATGAGTTCATAATGAGACCCTTCTATATTTCTGACTAAACCTAATTAATCAATTGACTCATTCTTTCATTAACTGATTTATGTATATTTGCAATATTTATTATGTACCAAGCACATTGCTCAATGATGGGGAAACAGTATAGAAAAGACAAAACATGGACACACTACATATAGCAAAAGTAGTCCTAGTTTTCATAGGTCTCAAAATTTAGCAGAAGAAAAAGATATTAAAAAATAATTACTTAGTCACAATTGTGAAAAATGCTTTGAAAGGAGAAAACCAGGGTTATGGAAGCGTACAAAACTGACCTTGCTATGGTTTGAGTGTCCCTATGAAGATCATGTGTTAAACACTTGGTCCCAAGCCTGTGGTCTTATTGAGAGGCAGTGGAACTGTTAAGAGGTGGCAGCTGCCAGGACTTTCAGTGTCTGGGGGCGTGCTCTGAAAGGGTACATTAGAATCCTAACCCCTTTGCCGTCCTCTTGCTCTGGCCATGTGCTTCCTTTTCTGTTTCCTTTGCCGCATGCTCCAACTATGTTATGCTGCCTTGCATCAGGTCCAAAAGCAATGGGCCAAGTGACCATGATTTGAAATCCCCAAAACTGTGAACCAGAATAAATTTCCTATTTTAAGTTGATTGTTACAGTGATGGAAAGTTGACTAGCCTAGGGATGTACTCTAGTTTATGAATAGAAATTTTCCTTCAGGCATCAACATACAAACTGAGATTATGGCTAAGAAGGAGACTGTTCCAGAGATAGGGTGGGGGTGGGTGACAGCACAAACTTGTTCCCTGAAGAAGTGGCAGAATACAGAGTTTGAATGGGGAAGCTGTTTGGCCTCCTGAGGATTCTCAGGACCAGGAAGAAGGTCTGTGTCTGAGTCTTGAGAGCAAGAGGTGATCAACAGTATGTGTGAAATGATTGCATGAATCTTGTGCATTGAGAGGTCTTACCAGTATTATATAGGCAAGACATGCCAATAGATTCACATTTATTTGAACCTCTGTGTGTAAACTGATCACAGCTGGACACAACAAGAGGCAGACTTGTTAGGAAGCTTTCTGGTACCATCTCTCTCATTACTTTAGAATCAACATCTTGAAGGGCATTTTGTGTTATTATTTTATTTTTTAATTTTTTTTAATTTTAAAGAGAATAGAACAAAACAAAACAAAACAAAACAAAACAGAATAGAGTCAAACACAACATAGCATTTCAGAACAGAACACTGCAAGCAACACAGGTCTTCAAAACAAACAACAGGAGATTTAACAATGGCTACCCTAGTGTCTCTTGCCTTCTTTGAAATGGTTGTTCACACATTCACAGACAATAAACTTAAACAAAACAAAATAATGTGTTATTATTTTATTGCACTTAGTATTTATTGCCCTTGTTTCTAAGTGTAGTAAATATTGTTTAACCTCAAATTCTAACGTGTGTAGGACTTACAATTGTTCTCCGTACCCATGGTTTCACTTTCTGTGGTTTCATTTATCTGTAGTCAACTGCAGTTTGAAAATATTAAATGGAAAATTCTAGAAATAAGTCATAAGTTTTAAACAAGTTTAATTACAGTAAAGTATTATAATATTTCTATTTTATTGATAGTCCTTATTACTCTATTAAAATTTTATATGTAAGTAAAACTTTATTATAAGTACATATGTATAGGACAAATATATGTAGGGTTTGATATGATCCCCTGGTTTCAGGCATCTTCTGGGGGTCCTGGATCTGATGAAGACTGTTGTGTTTGTGCTTCAGAACTGAAACTGTGGGTGGAATTTTGATGTGATGTTGATCTCCATCTCTAGTTTATGGCTGTCTTCAAAAGATTGTGGAGACTCCAACATACACACTGAAGACTTTCCTATATATGTTCTGACATTGGGTATTTTTCATTATAAGGTAAGAGCATTGGAAATAACATTTCAAAGTTCCTTGCATCTTTATTTATCTTATTTAGATTTAGAAAACAGCTCACCATTAATGATATAGAAATAATAGATAAGAAGTTTGTATTTTTAAACAAATATTAAGCAAGGCACTGAGGTTAGAATTTCTGTGTAGCAACTGGTGCTTGTAGGTATTGGAAAAATAGTGGTTGAATTCAGTGAATCTTTTGGAAACCAGAGAAAAATTTTAGACTGATGACTTAGAGTAAATGTGTAAATATTGTTCTTATTTAACACTTAATATTGAATGTTTCCATAGGACCAAATTATATGTAAAACTCTTGACATGTTTTTATCTGTTTCTTTTAGTTTTTCTATACCTCAAAAATGTTTTTGTTTGTTTGTTTGAAACTAGACCCAGTGAATTAAGCCATCTGCCTACTCTTTTCAAAATGAAAATTATTTTCTCACAGAGGAACAGATATCCTAGAATGTAAACCCTTAGAGGGCAAGAATTAGTATTTCTATGATATTTAATATTCTGCAAAGGAAAATATATTCAGTAGATACTAATGTAACCAGTGAAACTAGTCTTAAAATAGTTTTTTCCCTTCTAATTTATCAAAATCTATATTTAGCAACAAAAAGTATTTAAAAAGCAAATAGTTCTCTTTCCCAGATTGTCAAAATATTTCTATATTTAACAACACAAAACTAGAACAAAAGAATACAAACATCTTTAAAATGGTTTTTAACATTTGTAGATAGAAATCTTAAAAAGTCCTTTATTCTCTGGTGTTTCACATTTGTTTCTAGTAGTTTTGTCAATCATGTATTTATGATCTCATCCATCCTTATATTTTAATTTCTAGCTACTCAAAAGAGTTTTAAGGTAAGTGTAGAGTTGCTTGTAGTATAAATTTCATTTGGGAGAAGAGTACACTGGAAGCATTTTTGAAAACATACGAGTCATAAAAAGTAAGAATAGGCATCCAGACAATCATCTGTTACTCTCCAATTCAAACTTCGGTTCAGTTCTGAACACATGTTCAGCACATTGGCATGGAGACTTTATTCACCTAAGCAAAGACAATGGCTGGAGAATGCTAGTCTCTTTATTGTAGCATCTATTATATGCCTGTTTTTTTAATTTAAGAGAAAAAAGACACAGAAAAAAGGCAAAAGAAACAAACAAACAACAATAACAAATAACAGTATAGGTTCTCAAAACAAGATGTTAGGAATTTAACAATGGTTGTTAATTATTGCATATTATTACTTTCAAAAGGGTTGCTTATATTACCAGATATAGACATGCAAAATTGATCTAATCATATGAGTAGTAACTTTTCTTTTCCAAGAACTAATAAAATTAGTAGTATAGTCATCTTAGCTATTTTATGTGTGTGTGTATATATATATATATATATATATATATATATATATATAT
>RJWT010047234.1:0-11336 GCA_004365215.1 Cuniculus paca | reverse complement strand
ATAAAATATACACACACCCCTGGGCACAGTATAGAAAATTGGCATCACAAGGCATCTTAAAATTTTAATAATAACCACAAAGCACAAAGAAGATCTATGTATAACAAACACCAAGAGGAAGACTTTTGGAAAAAGGCTAAAACCTGCACTGCTAGGGGGCAATTGTCAGGCTGGACAAAAACATCAGACCGACTAACAAAACCCTTCCATGTGAGCTGCCATTAGAGCACAAAGCCATCGACAGAGCCTCAGAGCACTGGAGCGACACCCAGCACGCCCGCTCCAGTCGGTTGGCTGCTCTCACAGGCAAGGAGCCCTGCCGGCAATCACAAGGACACTTCACAGTGGTAACACCGTCGACTGGCCCAAAACTGGTTATGGTCTTAAATGTGTGTGTTTTGCAAAATATATAAAGCAAATGCTGAAATATCTGAATGAAGAGATAGATTAATAATCACAATGTGTGGTTTTAACATAACAGCAATTACTAGTAGGTAAGAACTCAGAAAAGACTTGGCCAAAGTTTCCACTGGCTATGCAAAGACATGAAATCCTCCCCAGCTCTGGGGAAAGCACACTCTTCTCAGGTGCCACACAGGGGCCTCCACGCAGAGGGACACCTGGTGGGCCCGAGGCTGGGGACCTCGGAACCAGTGTCAGCTGGAGACCATCGGAGAAGACACCCAGCACCTCCTAAACAATGCCTATTAGAAACAAGTTCCTTCAGAAAGAGAAGCCACGGATGAAGGTGGAAAATACTTTGAAATGAGCAAAAATAAAAACCAGGCATATAAAATCTGTGGGATCAGTGAAGGCAGCGAGCCAACCCAAGGCCATGCTCCGAGCTTGCGGTCACAGTCACAGGAGCCATCAAGCAATAGAGGAGGAAGGAGGGGAAGGGACAAAAGAGAAACCCGCAGCTATTTCTGCTTTTAGAGATCAGCACCTGCAGCCTGCAGAGCGAGATGTAGCTTGGGAAGGAGCTCGCTTTGTTGGGAAATTAAAGAGCTGCTTACTCCCAGCCAGCTGACCAGCCGCGGTAGACACCAAAGTCCCCAGGGCTGTGGCTGAGTTTCTAATGGGCTGTGAGTGGCTGAGCATGCATTTAATACCTGATAATCTAGGTGCTGTCATTCTAAAACTTTCAAGCGAGTTTGGAATAGCTTGAGTGTGTGAATTTCCAAATGATAAGTTTTGTAAAACCTAAGTCAGATAAAATATTTATGAAAAAGTTTTAGTGTGAGAATCACTGAGTGTGAAATACACATGAGATTTCACATACTTGAGTATCAAAAACACATGCAAAAACGAAATTAATATTTTATATCAACTGCATATCGAAATCATGATGCCTTGGACACATCGGATAAAATAGTAAACTTTAGTTTACCTACTCCATTTAAATTTTTCAGTAAAACTACAGGAAAATCAAAGTTTTGTACTTGCATTATGATTGTCCTCAACAGGGTGGATTCAGATGTTGAAATTTACTCCCCACCACCACCCATACAAGCTTAGATTATTTAGTAAATTTATGATTCAGGTTAAGGCCTAAGTCTCCTAAATGTGTTCTATGGGGATGTCAAAAGATATCTCTGTCCACAGAGTGGCAAGATGATGTTCCCAGTCCAGGGAGCTTTCAACCACTATCACCCCTCCTTGGAGCTGGAGAAGGCTGCGATGGGACAGAAGAGGCTGGACTTAGCCACGGCACCAACAGCTCTGCTCTGCTCAGTGTATGGCTTGCTGCCCAGACTCTGCATTGTTCCCAGCCACCGGGGTCCTTTGTTATAATTCACAGCTGCCATGATTCCCCAGTTGCTCTGTGTGCTTTCTTCTTTTTATCTCCAGCCTCCTAGCACAATCCGTGTGACAACAGTTGCTTGGTGATTATGCATTGAATGAACATGACTTCAAGCTGTCCATGTCACTGTTATAAAGCTATATATAAAACCATTCCTCCTCCTAGAGCAAATCAGAAGACAACCACCAACCTGGGAGAGATGGTGATTGTCATCAGCATCTCTTAGGCAGACAAATTTCTTAAGGGCAAATCTTTTGGTGCAAGCTGTGAAGTTTCCTGCTTTCCTGTCTCAGGACCTGGGAAAGTTAATTTGCATTTCATACCTGACAGTTACCTTCCTCTCTCTTCCCTGCTTTCAGCACTTCGCTGGCATCAAGCACAGCTAGCATCAGGACCCTGATTGTAATGGTTGACTGATGGTGTCAGCTGGAGAGGTTTAGAAACTTAACTAAATCCACTCAGCCATTCTACACCCCGGGGTGTAGAGGAACCACCCCAGGGCTGCTCATTTACACCCTTGGGTATGGAGGACCCACCCTAGGCAGCTCATTGCCAGAGGTAAACGAGGAAGTGAGGAAGGACACACAGGTGTCTGTTCTTGGGGGATCTCCAGGCTTTGCCGTCAGCTTGGACGCTGTCTCCTGGCTTCCAGTGCAGGCCCTTCAGCCTCCCATCCCAGACCTATCAACCTCCTGATACAGACCTGCATGGCACTGCAGGAGCTCCAGACCTTGACTGGAGCCTTCCGTCTCCAGCACGCAGACGCCCTTCGCAAGCTTCCGCATCCAGCTCTGTGGGTGACCATCGCGAGCCAATCTCCTAATTCCTCACGCATTTGTATGTCTTGTGTATCTTGTGCGTCTTGTGTACCCATCTGTTTCTCTGGTGAACACTGACCGATACACTGATGTAGTGTGGGAGTTGGTAGCTGTGCATGGAGCTACTTGGAAGGTGTGGTTTCTCCCTGCAGGCATTCAACTCCAACTTACCAGGATGCACTCAGCAGGGAAATTCCTCCTGGTTAGTATTTCAACTAGTGCACAACATGCAGGGCAGTACCTCTGATGTCCTATTTTCAAAATGTCATTTTGGTAATTTACATATATGCAGATATTAAAGCTTTGAAGGAAGCAGTAGAACAAATGTAGTGGGAAAAGAAAATCCTCAAACTGAATGAATGTTGTCCTCCTAAACAGACATCGTGTTAGCTGAAGGATGAGAGAGACCTTTCAGCCTGAACCTGCCGCACTGTGGCAAACAGAGAAGAGCTGTGAACAAACTCGCAGGCCTGGACACAGGGCCTGCAGCATGCCGAAGGCTCCAGTGGGGCTGGACCGCTGGTTCCAGCTCCCCACCCTGCCTTCCCTCAGGGCAAGCCAGGCTGTTTCCAGGTGACAAGATCTCACTTCCTCAGGAAAGCGCTGCTAGGGACAGTGTCCTGCCAGTCAGCACCCTCCAATGAGGCTAAGGGTTTTACCTACTTCAAGTAGGTTCTCACTTATCCTCAATGAGGCAATTTCCTAATGAAAGCATGGGACCCTAATAAAAGAGCAAAAAAGAGGAAGGAAGGTCATGACACAGGATGCTTCAGTGGAAAATACAAACACACCTGGGAACCTTGAGCTACAACCAGATGAGTGAAGCTCCAAGAACTGCAAGTACTCTGCTCTTTTGTGTAAGAAGACATAGATTCTCATTCATATCCACAATTAGTATCACTTGAAAGGTACTAGTTAAATTGGAACATTCCTATGACTGCTTTTGTCCATTATAGATAAAAATAATACCATGTTCACCAAAGCAGGATTTTTCCTACATTTTGACTTCTAAAGATTCTTCTCTCTTCTTTATGCTTTTAATCACATGGTTGTTTTAACAATGACATTATTTTATAACAAGGGTACATTCTTAGAAGAAGGGCAATTCCTAGGGCAGCCATTACCCTGAACCGTGTGGACTGGAACAGAAATTAACTTTCTCGGGGCTGTGAGTCTGCAGGTGTGAAATCAGGGGCTACTGGGTGCCTCCCTCCAATCAAGGGGTGAAAGAAGCCCAGCGTGCTCCCCCCAGACCCTCCTCTGACAGCAGAGCTCCCCCCTATGAGGGGTCCCCAGGCTCTTCCTCTCTGCACCTCTGTGTCCATACGTCCTGTTAGTCACGTAACTTTAGGGTCCTCACAATCTTTATTTTATTTCCTCTGTGAAGACCGTATTTCTACATAAAGAAAGTTCTGAGACACAGGCAGTCAGGGCAAAGCTTTTGGGGAAACCCAAGTCAACCCTCAACAGCAAAGGGTGTTAACCCTGTAAAACAGAATGAAGGGGTGCAGCAGATACGTTTTTTTGAATTAGACATTTCCACAAGCTAGAAATTGCATCTCCTGTCAGTTTATCCTTCATTCATTGTGCTTTCTAATTTCTATGTGTGTTACACGGACAGAGGGAAGACAACTTGGTTCTTTCCATGCTGGCATTTTATTAAAAATCGCTTTGCTAAATGATTTCATTTTTCCCAAGTTTCTTCTCCTGCTTTACTTTCTTTTAATATAAAACATTTAACCAAAAACCTTTCTTCAGTGATATTCCAGATTTGTTTTTAATTCATGGCATATAATTATCATACTAAATGACCAAAACTTAAATACAACAACATAAGCAAGGATTCATAATTGAAGAAAAGGCTTGCTGCAGTGTTTTGTACTTTCAGTCATCGTATTAATTGCAAACATAGCTCTGTTCTCCTAAATCTTGCTCTTCTACCTTAGAGCTACCTAAACTCTGGCTGAGACTTTTCCAAAAGGACCAGGTTTCAAAAGGTATCACCCTAAAATCGCAGTGGAAATGCCTCTTGCAGCTGCCATCCTCCTCCTCCTTTTGTATATTTAATTCTTTCTCCATTTTGACTGCGCAGTTCTGTCAAGCCCTGCACTTCACACAACTGTGTTTGCACGTTCAGGGCTACTAAGGTTTACTTTGCCTGCCCCGATTTAATTTGGATTTCCAAAACAAAATCCCCCTCGAGGCAAACACTCTGGAAAGAAGGACCCCTTGCAGAGGCTGCCTGGCCCCCCGCTGTGGCAGAGGCCTGATGCGAGAGCCCCACCATCGCCAAGGGTGAGGAGGACTGTCTGTGGCCTAGCAGTGTGGCCTCAGTAGTGCAGGAGGGAGCCTTCCACTGGGGACTGTCTTAGGAATCATGCGATTCAAGGAACGACATGGGAAAATCTATGCTAGAAGACTGCTTCATATCCAGGAGGTACAGGTTTTTTGTACCTGCAGTCCGGTTAGCTATGCTGGGTTAGAAATGTCGGTGCTGTCTCACTGAGTCTGTGGACTCAGTTGGCCCATCCTTTTCCACTGCTTAATCAATTGGTTACACATATCTGAAGTGATCGGCATGTCTCCGCTTTGCTCCTTCGCCCTCCCTCTGAGCGTATTTCAGAATATCTTTGGTGGGCAGGGTTCCAGTGCTGAGATGCTAACGTGCTTCTCCCATTGGCAGTCATTCTGGAAAGAGCACCAGGGGATCCCAATGTGTGTGGGCTAAGGGCAGCGTCCGCATGGTCTGTGGTGCCCTGAGCTCCACTCAGCCCTGCCCTGGGTGCCTGAAGGGTGCTAAGCCATGCACGGTGCCCAGCAGTGTGAGCTGAAAGTTTAGAGCATAACTTAACCCAGTGCTCGCACACAGCGGCATGAGCACAAGCCTGAGCCCGCAGGCTGTGAAGCTGCAGCTTTGTTTCCTACATGGGCGCAAGCGGTTCTGCGTGCCCTGTGCTTCTGCACGGGCAGCTTTGCTTGCAAACATTAAGCGCGGCTTCAACGCAGGAGCTCAGCTCACTCAAAGCCATTTCCAACAATAATCTCCAGCAATCAGATGCCACTGCACTTAACTCTTCCAAAACAGTGGGGTTTGTTTTTCCTTACTTCTCTGACATACGACACATGCAGACAGGGCTCGAATAAACTGAACTCACACCGAAGTTTCCAGTGCAGACTGACCGCTCCTCTCCTGGTGTTTGGGAAGAGGCAGTGACTGGCCTGGCCTCCTAACCCACGTCACACTGGCCTGGCCTGGCCTAATCTGCATCTCACTGGCAGTGCTGCCTTCATCTATGCCACCCCAAGACACACTGGCCTCCTCGTCCCGGTTGCCAGGATCCACACGGTCGCACCCGGTCTCAGGGGCACTCATCAAGGTGCGTCCTTCAGTGCACTGTGGTGGAAGCTGCTGGGCGGTGGCCGTCATTACTAGTGTGGCACTTCCAAGGTACAGACTAACTAAAGGCTAATTCCTTGCTGGGTGCTGCAGGGGAAGCAAGGCCGGCAGTCCATGCACACAGGACTCTGCTTGGAGCCGCCCAGGGAAAAGGCAGAAAGAAGACATGAAGAAGTGAACCAAACCGTGGACTCTGTGAGCCAGTTAACAGGGTCTTCCACGCTCACACTGAAACAGCCGCTGTCTGAGTTCTGTCCCACGCCGGCCCCGGCTGCTGTCTCCTCCTCAGATCTGAGCAGCTCCCTGACAGCACAGCACTCTAAGAGTGGTGTCCTGCCTGGACTGCTCCTCTCCAGCTTCCCCGGCACTGGGAGCAAGCGTCTGGCATCGCTGCCATCTTGCTGCCTGTTCTGCTGGCAGCGAGACCCAGGGTCTCAAGCTTTTCATGTCAGAACCGGAGTCTCGTGGTCCCTGGTCCTGGTGGATGCCCTGCCACAGCACATTCTGGCGGAATGCTCATCCAACAATATTTCCTGCTCTCCTTGCCAAGAGTTTTGCAGGACTGAGGATTGTTTTAAATTACATTTGTATAACAATTCTTAAATGGGTGGAATGGGTGAAATACAGAAACATAACTAGTACACAGGAATATTGACTATGTGTGATCACAAATTCTTTAAGAGTCCAACTTGTATATCTGATAGGTTCACATTTTATTATCTCACTCAAAAAGAATATACTAAAACTTTATGTTTCATTTCTTTCTGGAACTTCTGAGGGCCCTGCCATTCATCCACCGTGCTCCACCCAGAATTCTAAGTCCCTTACTGACAAGTGATGAGGGGAAGCCAGCAAGTCACCACTGGGAACGTGCGGAGCACTTCTCCCTGCATACCTGGGCTCTGCTCAGGACCTCCAGGAACACGTGCTTGGCAGTGACATTTGGAAATGGTTCGCCTCCTGTGCACTGCATGCCTGGGGGCTGATTAAAAATATGCTGTTTTAGTTTTAAAAATGTCTTACAGTAAAAGACATATCGATATGAGTCCTCCTCATTTTGAACACACTCATCCCATCATTCTCGCCACTTTTTGAAGCAGTTCTGGAAGTCCTCTTTCATGAGTGTCTTTTGGAGATATGATCAAAAACATGGTGAGAGCCACTGCCAAGTGCCATCCAACACAGTCAGGCTCGTAGAAACGTGATGTGGTGCCTTCATCTTCCTAATTCTCCAGGCCTGGCACTGTGTGACCTGTGCTCTTCCTCAAAGTCAAAATGACCACGAAAGGTGAGTGTTTTCAATCTATCCAGGATACTGAGGCAGTCACAGGGGCACAGACACCAGGAAAGATGACCTCTCAGAACTGCTCCAGGAAGAGGCCAGACCAATGGGGTAAGCATGTTCTAAGTGAGGGCCAGGATTTGGAGGGAGATTAATGACAATGTGTCTTTTACTGTATTTTTTTAAAAGTTAAGTGTATTTATTGATCACTCCACTGAGATTTAGAGAAGTATCTCTATCTTACCTAAGACCTTGCCTGCCTACTCTGATTGAATGGAACACTATGGCGAAGGATTAATACTTTGGAATGGCACCTCCAGGGCATCCGTTTGTCCACTTGGAGGCCGCCAGGTGTTGGGACTGAGTGGACACTGGTCCTGTCTGCAGGATGTCCACTCCTTGGGTGTCCTGATGTTACCCTTCTTCTCCTCCCCCTGCTCACAGTGTGCTGAGAATGGGGTGGCATCACCTCCTCCTCCCCCATCATTCAGGGGCCTGTGGAATCTTTGCATTTCTTAACTTGTTATTGTTTCTGTCTGACATGGAAAGTGGTTTTAGCTAATTACTGTTATGAAAGTCCAGTTAGAACTTTTATCGTGTCTAATCAAATCATTTAAATACGAATGAGAGCGGAAATGCTGTGTGCTCGTGTATTAATTACTTAGCTTCTCTGCAGGGACATTCTTCAGTCAGAATCAACTGTCCCTTTCTTGCCATATTTCCTTCCCTTAAGCACAAATGATTTTTAAAATTCCAACTTTACTATGCTGTGTGTCATTGCACACAGGCACTTAGGAGCCATTTTCTAAATTAGCATCTCGGGTCTACTCTGTACTTCTTGGCTCAGAATTTCTTGAAATAAAAGGACTCAGGAGGAGACTTAAGATTCTACCACACTATTTCAGAGGGACAGGCCACTGGAGTTCCTGGGTTGAGAAGATACAGCTGCTCCCTTTGAGTGGGCTCACCCTGCGAGGACCCCCTCTGATAAGAGTAGCACTCCATTAATGTCTCATTTTCTTAAATTTCCTCCCACACGGTACTTTGCTGGAAAGGTAGTAAGCAGGCTCTTGAATTAGGAAAAGGTGACTTTCTGGTACTACTACTCCATATTCTGTAATATCTCTTCAAACCCCCCAGACACAGACTCTGGTCCTGGGAGTTGAACCCAGATCCTTCAATCTTAGCCACATCCCCAACCCTTTTTACAGTATTTTTTACTTTGAGACAAGGTCTCATCAAGTTGCTAAATTACTCAAGCTAGACTCAGACTTGGATCCTCTTGCCTCAGTCTCTTGTAGTGCTGGAATTATAAAGATGCACCATCATGCCCAGTTTTCATCTACTATCTATCTGTCTATCTATCTGTCTATCTATCTCCCTATCGATCTATCTTCATCTTCATCTTCATCTTCATCATCATCATCGCCATCTATCTGACCATCTAGCTTTACTCTGCCTCCTCCTTTCTTGCTCTCTATCTCTGTCTCTGTCTCTGTCTCTGGTCTGCACCCACCCCACCACCTCCCCATCCCCAGCCTTGAGTAAGGTGTTGCCCCAGTGTAGTCACACTTTCCAACCCTGCAGTGTGCACAGGGTCAGTCCTGCAAAGAGGCGAACTCATGAGGTCCCCTCTGACTGTGTGAGGTGCCCTACGGACTGTCACCTAGGTGTCAACTTTTGTCTTGTGAAATGCAGTCATCACACATTTCTCTGGTGAGACCCCAACAAGTCATAGACAATTTCACATCACAAAATATTCAAAGCCAACAAATTAAGGTTCCACGTGCACTGCCCTCAGAGATTGTGAACTAATTTCTGACCTTCAAGAGCTTGCTGGGCTGTTTGCATTAAACACCTGCTTTAATTGCTGGGGGAAAATTGTGTGAGTGTATGCATGGGTGCGACTTGGTGGTAATTTTCAATCTTGCCTTTATGCAGAACTTCACACCACATTTTGCTGCCCCATAGGATGCCAGGGCTCCCGAAACTGCCAGGCATGGGGCTGTGCTGTCCCTTGTGTCCCTCTGTGTAAGAGACAGCAGCATGGGAAACGGCACCAGGAGAAAACTGTTCAGCATGAAACTGCCCTCCAGGGACCCAATAAAGCATCACATTTCCTAACTGAACCACACGCTCACTCCTCACAGTGCAAGGCAGGACCAGGTTTGGGTTGATTTGGTTCTGGTGAGGCAGTGGCACTGTAACCACACCTGGAGCAGGAGATCTGTCCCGGGGACGAACGAGGACTCTGCCCAGAACCTCACTGCCCCTCACCTCTCTCCACCAACACTCACTGGAGGGCAAGCTTTCCACATAAGAACTCGAAGAGGGCAACATTCAGCTCATGCATATCAGCACTCACAGTAGACAAGCAGCCAACAGATGTTTGGAAGTCTTTGCAGTTTGGGTTCATCTTTCCAAAAAGTTCCAGTTTCTTCCTGCATAGTGCATTAATTTTCTTCATATTTCCAAAAAGTTCGTTTCTTCCCGCATAGTGCATTAATTTTCTATTGCTTCTCTGAAAAAAAGTATCCCATATTTACTGAGGTAAAACAACACATCCTCAGTCTCTCGCAGCTCTGGAAGTCAGAAGTCCAATGAGGAAGCTGTGGAGGATTCATTTGCCTGGCTGCTCAATCTCTACCTCCTGTCCTCCTGTCCCCTGGGGTCCTGCTTGGGTACCAAGCCTGTCTCCATGTTCTGTCCACATCTCCCTCTGTCTTCCTGTTCACAAGACTCTTGTGAAGGGGGCCCCAGGATGAGCGGGTGTCCGGCCTCACCATCTGAGCTCAACCCCATCTGAGCAGCCCCTCCCACCTTGTAATGTGATTCATTCCGATTCCTGGGATTCGGACACTGATGATGTCTTTGGAACAATGTTATCCATGCTACCAGTTGAAGAAAATAACAAACTGATCATTTCCTAATTCAACACAATAAACATAGTGACTTGGTATTCTGAAATTATTGCCTCCTATATTTTAACCAATAGAGCAGTAGTATTTTACCTTAGAGCACATACATTACAAGGAAATCTTACAGTTTCTCAAATAATTAGAATATCATCATTGAGAATCAAACTGAGGCTTTGCCAATCATGCACACAAGATGCCACAAAAATCATACTTAATTTTTAATAACTTAAAGTATATGGTGTGCACATGCAGCTTAACAACCCTAAGGCTGAACAAGCAATTTCCTCAGGGCCCTTCAGGCTCAGAGCACACAGCAGTCCTGCCCTGTCTCCACGGAGTAGAGCCCACGGTGGCCACCTGCAGGTGCCACCCAGCTCTGGGCATCTGTCCCTGTTGCCACCCAGCCCCCTCTTCAGGCTCTGGGCCCTGCCTGCCCTCTCCTAGGGAAGGAGCTGGAAATTTGCAGGGCAGGTCCACCACCCTGCCAGCAGCATCCGTCGTTTGTCACAGCCTCTCTCAAGGAAGAATTCCTACTTATTTTAGGAGGAAGCCTGCAGGTTTCCACTGGTGCGGACGTGAACGTGGAAGGTGCCGGGTGAAGTAGAAGGACGGAGCACTTGGCCAGCCAGAGACAGAGAGCTGGGGGCTCTGCGCGCCGGCGAGGACGCTCACACTGTGACTGTGACGCTCTCATGCCTGCATTCCCAACGCTGCATCACGGTGAAAGTCTCCACTGACTCACAGTCTGTCCTCCAGCACAGCTTCCGCAACCCTTCCCAACAGATTTGCAAAATACTTTGGAACCGAGCCAAATCCTTCAACTCCGTCTTCTCTTCCCTTCCTGCCTGAGCCCCAGGGTTGTGACAGCTTATCCCCTCTCTTACGGTTAGGAGAACTCTAGATTATGTCTCAGGTCAAAATTTTAAAGTCAAGAAGACTTCTCTAGAACCCTGCACACAGGAGATCTAAGCAGATATCCAGAATACATCATGACCAACATTTTTAAGTGTATTGCCTACTACTTAAGTACACATAGAATAACCCACGGATTCTTTCTATGTCTGTGGTCCCTGAGTCATTGCTCCTGGTGCCAGGACCTGGATTTCCACGCCTCACA